>JAJOOE010005211.1:0-25313 GCA_036250405.1 Solanum raphanifolium
AATATACTGTCAGTAAGTGTGCAGCGTACCCCAGACAAGGCTCTGCTATTAATGTACATATCCTGTAACAGCCTAGGGGAACTAGATACTATTACTTTTGCTGCTACTTCTCTCCCAGTCACCCTTAGGCTCTCCTAGCTAAGCTTTCTCTTCATTGCACACTCTTATTATGCACATTCCACTAGTAGTCTATAGAAACACGTACTAAGTTGTCTAGTCAGTTAAGACTTCAAGGGAACAATGATGTTCTTTTCTGTTTACTACAATTCATAAACATTAGAGGACGGGGCGTGCAGCTTGAATCCAGAATTCAAGTCTTGGTAAAGACAACTCACCAGGTGGAACAGCCTTTATCTCCCTAGTTCAGGAGGTTATAGACATTCTCCATTATTACATCAAGACAGTAGTGTTGGTTAGAAAAACATCCAATCACGGTACATTATTTTGGCTTCTTACTATGCTGAAAACAGATAGTGCTATTCTATATTCCTGGTGTTGAAACATGAGACAATGCCAAAACATTTCTCTTGAGGATAGTTAATTAACTAGCTGAAATCGACATAGAACTTTACTATGACTCTATTGAACAAGAAAGACTAAATTCAGAAACTTGAACAAATGGCAGATTCCACGTATCTTGTTTAGTTAATGAAATAAAGTATATATAATGCATGTCCCTGGATTGATTGACAACAATATAGAAAAAGACTGACTGACCCCAGGAAGCGTCTGTTTATTGTGACAAGCAGTTATAGCCTTGTCCGCTTCTTCTCTGGACGGGCAAATCAGAAAAGAGCACCCTGGAAACATGCAAAGGGTTTGTTTAGAAATTCCTTGAATCGCACATTGTAATCAAAGGCGAAAACTGAAGAGTGAACCTCGAGAAGCTCGAGTAGTCTTGTCTTTGATGATGTTGACTTGATCAATAACTGCGAACTCTTTGAACATATCCAGAAGCTGTTGTTCCGTCATTAGTTTCGGCACTTGACCTACGAACAGCTTCACGCTCTCCTCGCTGTACTCACGCGTCCTCTCCTCCTCCGCCATTAATGCCACCAATCTCTCTCTGAGACTGAGACTGAAACTGAACTGTGTGTTGTTTAATCGTCAAGTCCTGTTTTTAGGAAATTAGAAAGTTTTTAGATGGCAAAAAAGGAATTTCATTCGTAGTTGGAGATTACATAAATGACCTTGGTTGAGGAGTCGTGGACGACTTGGAACAACTTGCTTCCCTAATTATCTTTTGTTGTTATACACTACAAAAGTAGATGTGCCTACGTTGACTCTCAATTACTAACCAGATTTTATCTAAATTTGTATAATAATTTGGATTTTTGTCCCGCGTACACCATGTTTATAATAAATCTATTCATTTCGAAATAACCTAAAGTTTTGTTTTATCAATAAATTCAATATGAAGTTGTGTCAAGGTTAATACATATACAAATTAATAGGTGTCTAAAAAAGATATCCTATACTAGTCTTTTCTCACTTTTCCACAGGTTTACGAAGAGAAAATGGCATTCTCTGTACTCCAACACCACTTCTCTCTCCCACACAACATTCACCTTTATCAATTTCATAATTACGTCCACCGAAAAATCATCAGGAACCAGAATAAAAAAGAGGGGCGTTCCGAGAATCGAACTCGGGACCTCTCGCACCCAAAGCGAGAATCATACCACTAGACCAAACGCCCTCATTGCTCTCACTCTTTCTAAATTTGATTTAAGAATTCATAGATAAAGAATAACTATGCCATTGTTGTATCCACGTGTCAGTCCAGCTGAACCTGGATTTACACTGTTGACCTAATTTGTTGAGGGTGTATTACAATGTGCCCTAATTTTATTGTCATGGTATATATATATATTATTGGGTAGGGAACTTAATTAGCGCATGTGTTAACAAATCCACTAAATAATTAGTATAAATTTAAAATTCCCACTACATTATATCTAGATGACGGAATTTGAATTTAATCCTTTAAGGTTAAAATCTTGAATTTGCTTGGTTGGTCGAATGAAGAAGAATATTACTTGTAGGTAGGATCAAATATATATGTAGTTGGTTGAAAGGGTATTTTCCCTTATTCTGAGAAGACAAAATAATTATGAAGAAGTGATATCAAAGTTAGATTCTGATTGAGTGGTCGAACTCGATCATTATCAGTTAGCTAGCTTTCTTTCTATCTTAGGTTCATATCGAAATATATATATATTGGAAATTATAATTATCAAGATGCATCAACGAATTGTTGAACTTTTATTAAAATGAAAAAAACGTGTATAATGAGAACATGAGTTGGCACATGGCTTTCAGAATTAAGAAACAACTTGTAGTTGTAGTTGTTCGACTTTATACAGGAGGTTGAACTACATTTCGACATTATATATATTCCTTTAACTGCAACAACACCCATGAAAGTAATTATAATAATAAAGGCATGCATGAATTCTCTCTATTGAGTGTAGATCGATGTTGTTGTTGTTACTAAATTAATTCAGTCTTACCACTATTATACTTGTCAGTTCTCTCTCAATAAAGAAGATGCTGAGGATAAGATCCCTCCTCGCGTAAACCTTTTTTTTCTTTTATCAACAACTGCTTCATTATATTCAACTATAAAATAATTTTGACTAGCTGCAATGCATGGTTTATGTATTTATGATTTTCTTCTACTACGTATACTCTATATGATCAAGTTTTATGGCACAGTCCATACTAGTTTTTGTTTTCATTTCCCATCAATTAGTAATCCTCCACATCATTGCTTCTTCAAACCTCCAGCTGTAACAAGTTTTCTTAGAAAGGTACTGTGTATTCATTTACTTAAATAATATTATAGTAGAGAGGATCGGAGTCCAATCCAACATTCTTTATAGGTAAAATTATGTTTGTGTAATATAAAAATCCAGGAAACTACAAGCTAGGGAAGGCAGCTCGGCCAAGAAACGGCATGTCTGAGTATAGTGGACACTGACCATCGATCAATGTCCGAGGCGTAATGGCAGGGATCAAACACACTGCTCGGGTGATGGCGTTACTGGGAGGACTAACATGCACAACCCTACTTATTAAACTACCAAATCATGCGTTCATAGGAATGATCAAGTCCATGACAGAGAATGGAATAAGAATAATTTCTCCATTTGCTATTCCAACACCCTTTTCCTTGGATGACATGAAAGACTACTTCCCTGGAGTGGAACCTTGCTAAAATGCGAGTGAGCATAATGTGAACCGCCAATGCTGCTCTTTTCTTGCCTAGTACGTACGTACGTACTGAAGATGCCAATAGTATATATATATATATTAGTGGCCAAAATCTGCTGGTAATTTCAGTTTAAACTTTTCCCATCAAGTACAAGAACGTTCCACAGAAATTTAAGAATGAATTTCATTCTCGTTCTTTCAAATGCATCAGAGTGCACAAAAAGGGATTGATTCATGATAGTATATATTAACTATCAAGGGGAAAGGGAACTGTATATATGAATCATGTTCCAATAAGAGGCCAATTGTCCAATTTTGCTCTAATCAAATTTGTATGTGTTATTTTTATGATCTAAAAATGGACAGCTAACACTGGTGCCAGATAATAAGTATATATCTCGAAAGAATGCTCAACTGTTCCAGGCTAGGCAAATTTTTGTTACTGCTTATAAACCACCTTTCTGGGATAAAGACATGTTTCCTGACATAATTACCTTCCTATTATTACAATCATAGGAAGAAAAAGTAAACTACTTTTACGGTATTTGATATATCCTTCGTCCCATGTAAATCAATTTGGCATTTGGAAGCATCAATATGAATTTCAGAAACCTCTTCTATTGAGTTGGCAAATATGATCCTGGTTTTAGCTAGCACTGCCTGATTTCAGAAACTATATCTTTCTTCTAAAAGAATCAAAATTGCTCATACACAATCCTCCGCATAAAATCTACTGGTGCTGCAGAAAAACACAAGTAGAAAGAGTTAACACTATTGCTTTCTAAGAGCACGATACTTTAAGACATGAGTAGGTTTTGCTCCTGCTTTATAGTTCCTCATTTCCAGGAGTTATGTTTTTTTCCGTCCTATTCTCCTATTCTTTGGTGATAAAAAGCTATCAGATTACATGAAGTCTTCCGCAGGGAATTAAAGCCTACTAATTGGGAGTAAGAAGCCCTTATGGAAGAGATTAAGAATCACCAAAGTTAAGCATAGCTAAATTTTGCCCCACTGCTTACTGCATAATAGAACTTTAGTTATGTTCACTGCTGCCCCCAGCCCAGGATAAATGAGACAGAAGGTTCTACGACAACAACAACATACCCAGTGCATGCACAAAGTGGGGTCTGGGGAGGGTAGAGGGTACGCAGACCTTACTCAGCTCAAGGGGAAAAATTAACAGTCCAAAGCAGTGCAAAAAAATAAACAACAGACAGAAGGTTCTTAGAATTTTTATGTAAAAAATTATAGGGAGGAGAGAAAAGCTACCTAATCCATTGGTGAACAATTTAAACTGCCCAAGTGCCTGCCTGACAAACATCTCAACCCCACTCACCACTGTAGCTCCAACCTCTGTAGCCTCCTGCAATAACCGTGTATTTCTAGGTGTGTAAACTGCATCAAATACTAGTTCGTATGATCTCAAGGCCTCCTGAAACAATATCAAAATTGTGGAAAGTTCAGAATGTTTGCATTTTCTCATGCAAACAGAGAACAGGTTGCTTTTGTCAAAGACTATGCAAGAAAGACAACCTTGGAGATAGGAGTTTGATCAGACTTTGGCTGCATGCCCACAGCAGAAGCATTTGCAAGAATCATTCCCTTCTCAGGGCAGAAATCGTTCAGATGTTCATATGGCAAAGCTTCACAGGATACTGCTGCAGCCAGAGCTTTTGCTCTCTCTTTTCAAAGACAAAAATGCAATAAATGGAAGGAGACATATAATGAATAAAGAGCAAAAGATCACATATCCATAATCCTTAGGGAGATAGGAGGTATTACCATATTTGCGGTTGAATATTACAACCCTTGCCCCTCTGCTTTTGGCACCAAAAGCAATAGCTCGCCCTGCACCACCTGCCCCAACTAATACGAACAATTTTCCAGCAATTGGAGAAACATTTGATGCACGGCCATTGGTCTTTTGTCTCTCTGTTTACACACAAAATTTAACTCCTCGTGTAATTTGGATTGAAATGTTTTACGAAGAAGGTTTCAACCTTTTCTTATGGGAGGGTACATACCAAGGAGGTGGGGGCGGGGGGGGGGGGACTAAGATATTGAAAACAGTGACGGTAGTATTCTTGTTATCAAATATGTAATCCAATTGAAGCCAGTAACTAAGCAAGACTATCTCTACCTTCTCCTGCAGACACACTAAATTATGCTTTATCAGGTGAGTAGGGGGGATGGAGAGGAGAGACCAGGCCCATTTTTAACAATCAGCATTGTCTCAAGTAAAAGTTAAAGATATGTAATTATCAGAATTCTGGGAAAAAATGGCCTTGAAAAGAATTACATAATAGACCACTAAACTACATTGATTAAGATTTTCACTTGTACCTTTCTAGTAAGAGTATTAGAAAAGTTTTAACTTCCAAACGAAGAATAATCAGTACCTCTAAGTGCATCTTCAATTGCCGTCACACAAGCCTCACAATCTGTATTATAACCAATGAGCTTGCCGTCAGAAGGCCTCCTTATAATTGTGTTTACAGCTCCTATAGACTGATTCCGAAGTATGATACAGTTAGAAAGTTTAATAACAAGACAACAAACACTGTAGTATAATTTAGCCACAAAATGTTCTGGAATGGTTAAACAAAAAGAACTATTATGGCATCTGAACTTTCAAGATACAGAGCTAATCTATATAACAAATTCTGCTTCCATGCAAGGACAATAGCATTCTAGTCCATGTGAACTGCAATCACATAAGAAAGAATAGTCATGTTGAGAATATATGGAAGAGAAACACAACTTGTTTTCTTTTCATAAGTTGATGCTGCTAGACCTATTTATTACCCAACCAGGGTAATATCTCTACTTAGGCTTCCTTCAACATTGAACCGTGGTGGACTAAGGCTAGTTATTCATTAGTCGATTTATGGAAAATAAAACTGATAATATTGTGCCTAATATTCTAGGGTGATTCAAGCACATAAAGAAGGTAAGCTTTCGTTTCCTATGTGTATATGCAGGTGGCCTCTGTACACATATATAAACAAAGTTGTCATTATATAAGAAGTATTGATGCTGAACTAGCTTCAGCAAAGACATTCCGAAAAGTTTGTGCTTTTTCGGGTTCTTTAACTCCCAAAACCCGAAGGTAAGTTACACAACATATGCATTCATCAAACATGGAGCTAATCAAACCTTAGCAAGTGGATCAACTTCATCACAGCAGCGTACTGCTGCTTCCTTATGTGGGATACCAACACTACAGGTTCCATCAAAAGGAAGAAGATTCTGCGTTAGATAGTTTTCTACATGAAGCAAATATAATTTTAGAAAAAACAATACTTAGTGCAGAAGGAGGTAGCGTACCTGAAACCAGCATAGTCATTACATGAGAAAACGCGAAAAAATTCCTTGACATTGTCAACTAGTAGTGGGACATATATTCCATTGTATCCTGTATGCCTAAAGGCAGGGTTGTGCAGAAGGGGGCCCTTGCTATGGCCAACAGGATTTGAGATTACACCAAAAACTCTAGTATCTGGGTTGACATATTGGAGTTTATAAACCTGTTTAATGCTGGTCAAAGGAGGCAAGCCAGGGGTGGATTTGCCTGCCAAAGATCCACAAACAAAGAAAGCACCGTATTTTGGACCCAATAGTTGGCTTATAAGACCTCTATCCCCTGCTGCCCTAGCAATTAGAGGGAGCTGAGAATGTGTAAGCATATGGAAAACTGGTGCAACATCTGTAATATAAGCTACATCAATGACAAGTTTGATGATATCTGCTCCTGTGGACTGCAGGTTTATGATGGAATTACAAAGTGTGTCTTTAGTAGGAGGGTTTCCAGCATTAATGACATACGTAGAAGCAATTATCTTGCTATTTGATCGGCTGCTCATCAATTCAGCAACCACTTGATGGGAAACAACCTAAACAAACAACAATGGATCGTTACGTATGGATATATGGAACTAATTAATTGTATTTTAACAGCTTAATTTAATAAATGATGACCTCAGTGTCGACTTCGACGAACTCAACGTCCAATTCAACAGCTAATTTGAGAACTTGGATACATGTTTTCTTCCAGTCAGAATTTATCGCAGAGTTTGGCCTGACATATATATAACAGTTTCAAGCTTTTTAGACAAAGTTAGTTGGTGCATGCATACTAGTTCTGAATTAATATTTGTCGATAGACATGGATATTACTAATTAAAATGAATACTCTAGTCTGACAAGTCGTATCTTATGGTAGGAGTAGCCTAATTAATATCATCTCTTCCCTAGATTAGACATACATACTTACTAGTGTACGTTCTCTCTCTCCACGAGCACTCTATGGTTCACCTACCCCACCACCTCAGTCGTTTTCACGTGCCTTGATATTAGAAATTAAGAATCAAACAAAAAAGGCAAGTACTGACTCACTCACTCTCCTCCTCACATCTATCTTAGCTAAACCCACCCACCCACCCACCATTTCTGGATCGAACACACACAAGACTTGAGGTACATAATATAATTACCTACCTGAAAGAAACGATGGATGGTAAACTTCTTTGTTTGAGTAGTAGTTCAAGTTGTGAAATGTGAGAGAAAGTGAAGTCATCAATGCAAAGCTCCACCAGATCTGCTCCTTCTTCTTTAGCTTTGTGCATAGAAGCTGCCATTTCCTCACAGCTTTCACACTCTAGTCTTGTGTACACCACCAAGTCATGCTTCAAACCCATAATAATGTTCCGAGAGCTACGACTCTCTTATTCTTATATAGGGGACGGAAGACAATACATGTGCGCTTAGCAAATTCTTTTGGTGTTTGAATGAGTGGTATGCTAGTATTAAAAACGGAAATGGTAATATATATATAAAAATGTGGCAACTCTTAAATAAAAGTATAATAGTAATTGAGCAAGTGAGTTGTCATCTGTTGTCTTTGTTAGAAAAAGAGATTCCAAGTTTATGACATGTGAAAAATAAAAAAAGAACAAAAGACATATAGAGGGAAGGAAAATAGTATGTATGATTGAAACACGAATTTTAATCCAAGGGGCCAAAGTTTATTGTCATGATATCACAATTATTGAATTAGTAAATTTTCTTTGACAACAATTTACGATGTGATTTTGGAGCCCACTTATTTTTGTGGTTATTGTTACAAATCCCACTTTTCAAAAGGAGTACAAGAGTTAGGTAGGATGAAGCTAAGGCTGCCACCACCTACCCCTAGTATTTTGGAAGATATTTTTCAAACTAAATAATATATAAAAAATTATCAATGCATATATAATAATTAATATATACTAGACAACAAGTTCGATCCTCCAGCCTCGTGATATGATTGATACCCAAGTTGAAAAATTGCTCTGATGATCAGAACAACAATTAATGTGATGTCCTACAAATATCGATGGATCAAATCATTTTTAAAAAAAAAAGTGATATGCTTAACATAAGTATCTATTATATTCATGGAAAAGAGCTGATTCAATTGACAAGTCGGGAAGAGCTTCCCAAATCCTATCGGAACGACAACAACTCCTGACACATTCAAGTGCAACATTATTTTTATACTAGATTCTTAAGGCCTGTGATACGGGCCCAATATAATTAATTATTAATCGTTATTTGACAAATATTAAAAGGTATTTCTATAGCATTCTGATCAACATTAATTAATATTGATCCTGGTAAAAAATTTAGTATAAAAAAATAACCATAAAAGAATATAGTGCATTAAATGGTGTTTCTCCTTCCTTAATTAAATATCTTAATTTTGAGTTTTGAATATGAAAAAAATTCTTAATAGGGAGCTCTATATCCGAATGGGCCCTATTTCAGAGCACATAAGAAATAACTGAACTCCAATATAAATATCGAATACTGAATAAAAAATATTAAATTAAATTAACCCAGTAATATTTTTAAGTATAATTGATATTAGCGATGGGTAGATTCATTTTTTTAAGTTGTAAAACTCTCAAGTATAATATTCAGTTTATTTATTTATTACTACAAGACACAAATTTAGTAGGATTCAGAGGTAATATGTCTGTTAGATTGAATTATATCTTATATAAAAATCATGAATCATTATGTATTATTATCTTGAAATCTATCCTATTCATTCCAATTAATCTGTCATATTTTTCTTTATAATCTATTAAAAAGTAATGTCCTTTTTCTTTTCTTAGTTCCAACTCCACATAACATATTTAAGATCACAAGATTAAAAAGCATTTACTATATTTCACATATTTAAAATTTAAAATCATAAGATTCAAAAATCTTCTTTAATTTCTTAAACTTCATGCCAAATTAATATAAAACAAACACATTGAAACAAAGAGATTAATATTTTTTATTTATCACTCATACATAAAATTTAGAACTAAGAAGCATGTTTCACTATCACATGAATTCTATATATGCATAATTTATGCTAATGAACATAATTTTTTTAGCATGATACATATGTATTTTTGGTTCTCGTTTTTCATGCACAATAACTTATAGGAACAAGTATTTTTGTTATTTTTATCAGTTTAGTGAAAATATTTAAACAATCTCAAAACATAAATGTATTTTCTCTGTTTTAAAAAAATATATTTAGAATTAAATGCTAAATTAACATGATATTTTTTTTATGACAAGGAAAACCCACAGCCGCTACCCTTTGGGTGCGCACAGGGTAAAACCCACTCCTATGCAATAGCTCTCAAACCACATAGGAGAGATAACCCGCACTAGGCAAGCCCGATGCGACGAGCTCAACCCAGAAGGCAAACCCCTTACTTTCGCTGGCAAGGGGTTTCGAACTTGAGACCTCCAACATGGAAGTCCCAAGCCCAACATGATATTTTGATACATATATCATTACATATCGTATTGATTTCCTCATCCAGATATTTTATCTTATTTCAAAATTTATTCAAATTTTTTAAAATTACTATTAATCATTTGCTATTTTTGTCATCTCTTTCTAAATATTAATCTACTTAATTTACTTCTCTAATTAATGTATTGATTTTTCATGTGTTCCGATTCTTAACTTCTTATTTCAAACAAAAGAATAGCAATATTAAGTAAATAAAGTAAATAGTCTACTATAATTAATTAAATATTAATCTGAATAATCTTAAAATTTAAAATATTCTATTATCAAAATATTCTTATCATTAATGTATGTAAATTGAACATGAAGAATACTTATTATTTCTCTTCAATATTTGATTCGCAAAATTTTAAAACTATTTATTTAAAACCATTTTATTTATTAATTTTTATTTTTATGCTCCCTAATTAAAATATTTTTATTTTTTAATACATTTTAAATCATGTTTGTTTCTTTTTTATATTTATTTTAGTGCATAAAAGTGTTAATGTAATATAAATTGATTTAATAAATGAGTCCCACCATTTTTAGATAGTACGGCTACTTATGATATTTTTTATGCTTTTCATGATAAAAAGTACACGTGACCATCATAATAATAACAACTTGGTTGGGTTATTTGGGAAATTCAATAATTTTGCAGCAGAAAGTACAACTGTTTTAAGCTGATAATTTTGGTAAAATGACAAAAGTGCCCTTGGTCGTCCTCCTCATCACATTTCTATGTAATAGAAATTTCATATGTCATCCATCTTTAATTTCTGCCTAATTTTTACTCTATCCTTGTAATTTTACTATACTCTCTTTTTAGTCATGTGCACATATTAATTATTCTTGATAATTTGATATGCATATGCCAATAATAATAACTACCTGTCAATTCTAAGTTAATACCATATTATTCTGTTTGGATTCATTAATAGTTAAAATAGTACATTATATATCTATAGGAGCAATAATTGCTACATATACTAACTATAATAGAGTAATTTTTATGTTCCAAAATACTTAGTTGTTATATTTCACCTTTTTAGAATTAAAGGGTTAGTTTGAGAGCTAAGGGGAGAATAATCCGTATTCTTCTTTTATTATAATGATAATGATAATGATAATGGCGTTATAGTTTAATGATTCAAGTGGAATGAGACGTATGTTTAATTATTTGTATCTAATTCTAGGCACACCTTTCTAAGTTCTAAGACCTTCCATCAATTATTGCTTTTAAATCTTGAAATGTAGACTCTAGGACAGACATCCCCTCCCTCCACGTGCCACAAATCTTCAAATCCTACCTATACTCTATATGCCATTCAATCATAAACATTGACGTCAAAACTAACACTTCCTTCCTTTCTATTTATAAAATTAATATATAAATAATAGTATTATAATTTATATTTTATTTTTGAGAGTTATTAACTTTGAAAATATGAATTTGATCAATATAATTTTTTTTTTGGAGTAATTCAGTTCATTGGTCAATTTAATTAATCAAAATAAATTATTTTTATTTATTTATTGAGAACTTGACATAAAAAAAAACATTAAGTAAGAATACAATGACATATAAATAAAAGCAAAGATATAATCTTGGTATTACTAGTTTCTCCTGTCACGTACGTTTTGGAAAACGAGGTGAGTGAGTGAATCTTAATTTCAATGCAGACTGCAGTGCCAAATGTGATCCAACAAACAAATTCCAAATTGTCCCCAATCAGTGTATATATTTGACATCCTCTATTATATTCTATTTCTCTAATTAATTGTCCATTTTTTCTCTTTTAGTTGTTCCTAATTAATTATCCATTTTGACAAATCAAAAAAGGATAAAATATTTTTTCCTATTATATCCTCAATTAATTACTTTGAAAAATGTATAACTTCTTAAAAGTCTTAAGTTATTAATCCATCCACTTCATAATTAATAGGGGTAAAATGGTAAATTCACTATGCCAATAATTATTTTCATAATAGATGTGTCAATTCAAAAGTGAACAATCAATTAGGGACAGAGGGAGTACATGTTATTACATCACTATATTAATTATTACTCCCTCCGTTTCAAAAAGATTGGTCTGGTTTGACTTGACATGAAGTTTAAGAAATTAAAGAAGACTTTTGAATCTTGTGGTCCTAAATTAAAGTTATGTCAAATGTACAAAATTGCCCTCAATCTTGTGGTCTTAAACATGTCACGTGGAAAGCAAAAAGTAAAATGTTACCAAAAAAGGAAATAGGTCATTTTTTAGAAACTGACTAAAAAGGAAAGGAGGTCATTCTTTGTGAAATGGAGGGAGTATCTTTTTAATAGGTGTGATAAGTTAAAAATTTGACAAGTACTTCTTCCATTCTTATTTATATGTCGTCTTTACTAAAAATAAATGTTCTTAATATTTGTTAATTCACAAAATCAATGCATAAATAACATTATTCTTCTTATTTTACCCTTGTGAGTTATTAGCATTTAAAATATACATTTGACCTACATAGAAAAACTAATTAAATAACTCATGTCCATTGGTCAAATTAATTAATTAAGGGATCATTTGATGTGAAAGATAATACCAAATAGTCCCGGGATTAAATTATAGTACCACTTAATTTGTTGTTTGGTTGGCAAGTTCGGGATAACTTATCTCGGGATTAATAATTAGTACCGGGATAAGTTATCCCTCCCCTTGGGTGGTATAGTAATCCTGGGATAAAATAGGTAAATGACAAAAATGTCTCTTTCAACCATTTTGTTACATCACTTTTTACATTCATGAAGGGCATATTTGTAAACAAATAAATTGTCCTTAAACTTTATTATTTTGAATACAACAAACCAAACACTCAATAAAAAATAATCCCATCATAACTTGAATTCAAACCAAGCGACCCCTAAGATTTTAATTCATGTTTGTTGATTGAAAACTTGATTTAAAAAAGAGATTTGGTTAGAAACGGAGAGTATTGCAATTTATCTATCTATCATCATTAATTCATTGGCCTGTCCGCCGCTGTCCATGGCCATAAAAAAGGCAAGACTACCTCAAAAGATATGGATCAGTCCAAGGTATTATTACTCATTTCAAATGAAAAGCACCAAGTAGATACTAATGATAATGATAATGGCGTTAGAGTTTAATGATTCAAGTGGACGTATGTTTAATTATTTGTATCTAATTGTAGGCACACCCTTCTAAGACCTTCCATCAATTATTGCTTTTAAATCTTGAAATGAAGACTGTAGACAGACATCTCCTCCCTCCACGTGCCACAAATCTTTAAATCCTACCTAATACTACTGTATATGCCATTCAATCATAAACATTAATTGACGTCGTCTTTACTAAAATCAATATATAAATAATATTAGCTCAGTTTAACCTTTCAATCAGTGGCGGTTCACTAATGAAAAAACTTGTTTTCAAGATGATACTCATAATAACTTGTTTTGAGATGACTAACACACATCTTAACATACACCATTGGCTCATACTTAACATTCTAAAACTCAAATTATTAAGCCATAGGCCTTTATAACCTTCTTCTCCCCCCCAATATAATCCCCTACTAACCTTATTGGTGTAACTATGTTTCTCTTAATCATAATGTACTTACTATACACTATAAAAGGATAATTCTAAATGCAAGTCAAAGAAAAATTTAAGTCTAAGAGTTCCAAACTTTTTAGTGAGGCCAATCATGATTAATACTGTTCAAGCCGTTGGATTATGAGATTCACTGCTGCATTTGCTGATGAGAATGCTCCATGAAAGCTTTCTTGATAGGATATGGATTCCAAATCTCCAGCCATCGTTAACAGTATCTCACCTATGTCACTTTTATTTTCCAGTAATGATCTGTAGAATGAACTTGCAGCAATTTTGCTAATCTCAATATTTGTTTCCTCTGGACAATATTCATCATCCAACCACTTGTTAAGAGCAGTTTGCAACCATTCAGATTCCTGTTAAATACTACAAGTTCTTGAGCCATGAATTTCAATAGGCAATATGCTAATTGTATACCTTCAGCCTTAGCATATTTATGCAGATCAGAAATCTCTGCATTATTATTCTAACTGATAAGGTAGAGGGAGCCAAAAATAATAAGCAAGAGAAAGACGTAAAAAGGTTGAACTCATATCTAGGATTATGAGTTTCAAAACATGTGCAGACGCAGAAGAAAGGATCCTGAATACAATGCAATAGGAGAGGATATGAATTATATCCCTTTTGCTTCAATGGGAGTAGAAAGGATCATATCACAGCCAGCTATATCAAGATTTTGCAAGATGTTTGCAACATCACAACATTAGCAAGCCATTCTGAGATGGAAATTCCATCATGGAATACACGCCAAGCTATATAGCATAAGACAACATCCACAACTTAGGTTCAGCACTAAAGCTAACTGAAATGGCATCTTAAAGGTATTCAGTAAATAGATTTTCCACCCTAAATAAAACTTGCCGGATCATTATTAGAAAAGAAAAGCAGCTCAATTTAAGGACACCTTATAGCATGTGAAGGAAGCCCTACTCCTCTTACAAATGTTCCCAGGGTAAAATCAGCTAAGATATATATTGAAGACACAAACTAAAGATAAGATGGACAAAATATCAAACTTCAGAGGAATTTTAAGCATATTTTGTTCAAATCTCATCTTGGCTCATCTACTCAAACAATTGTACCGGCAAAATCACCACTTGAAATAGTCAATATGCAGGAAGTTAGAAGAGACAGGTTCCCACAATATACCTTATCCTACAGAGCACTTAGGCTTTTAAACCCGACAACCATGCCACATATGTACAAAAGATCTAAAATGACAATTCACCCTCGTGTAATGGATAAAGCTAACTGAGCGAGCATCAAAAGCAATCACTAATTGTTTCATGATAGAGTGCAAGACCTTTATAGTTGACTTGCAGATCATGTCGTCCTTCTTAGTAATGACTATCCTTCATTAGATGTAAAACAAATATAATAACTAACATATTGCTGAATGTAAATGTCTGAACTACCATTTCATGCAGTTTGCCTCTCACTAAATGTCTTGAAGAGATCTCTCTAAATTGATTAATTTTTGTGAAACACTTTTAGTGATTGTAATTAGAATATTAAACTTGTTCAAAAAGAACATACTAAACACGGTTAAGAAGGCATAAGAAATGATTTTTCAAGAAACACTTTGCATAGTCACAGCAGAGAAGAATACAGAACTTATGGAAGATGATTTAGGTCATAATTCTGTAATTTCATAATGCCTTAGTGTAACACCTCGGAAATTTGAACTTGGAATGGAAAAGAGAAAAGGGCAGTCCACGGAGGGGTTCACGGGCCGTGAAGAGGTCCACGATCCATCACCCCCCCCCCCCCCCCCGCGAACTTGCACCCAACAACCATGAAGGATCATGGGCACTTAGACAGTCCGTGAAGTCGTCCATGAAAGGGACTCATCAACTTTTCAGTTTTGGGTCAACTTCAAACGATCATATCTCTCCGCACAAAATCAATTAGGTGGCCCATGACCTATCAAATTAAAGGTCTTTGTGTCCTCTTTCCGACGCCACCAAGTTTGACTAATTTCGAGCCCAGAGTAAAAAGTTATGCTCATTTTAGTAAAGCCCTGTCGAGCAGGGCAACATGACGACCCACTGGATGGGCCGTGATGCTTTAAACGGCCCGTGAAGTAGTAGACGGCTCATGAGACTGGCTGTTTTGGGCACATTTTCAGCTTTAAAAGTTGAGGTCGTTTTGGTCTTTCCCCCTATGCGTTTGGTACTTAAACTATGTCGTTTTTACTTCGTCTAAGCCTAATTAATTAGTCAAAAACTACCTAAAACATTCATTCTCCTAAAAATCATCAGAATTAGAAAGAAAAGAAGAGAAAGAGGCGACAGTTTTCTCTCCAGAACAAGCAGAGCTCTCCTTCAAGTTCAGCCCCTAAATCCAAAGGATTTCTCCGTAGTTATCTTCACCAGATATGTGGGATTTCACTAGTGGGTTCTTCCACCCATTAGGTCCCTAGAATTCAGTCAGTTCTTCGGCTTCTCCATAAATTGTTTAGACCTAGGGTTCCTAAACCTTAGGGATTCATTGTAATTTAGCTGCTATAGTTTCTATAATATTAATTACATGTTTCTTGGAGAATTAGTACAGTCCCATATATAAAACTCAGAAACCCTAGCTTGTGTTAATCATCTATATTTCATGAATTATACTTGCTAGGCAGATTAGACAGACAATCATGCTACAAAATTTGAATGCCATATCTTTCAGTATATGTATGATGCATTCTCAGATAATTATTAGTATTTTGTTATTACAGTTACATTTTTAGCTTTATATTCAATTGGGAGTAAACTTAGCACCAAGAGGACAAAGGAATGAAGGCTCACCCGTCAGTTTAGGCTGAAACCTTTAGTAGAAAATCCCTGAGTCCAAGAATTACGGCGCCACCGTAGGTTCTGAAGGGGTCACCCGTCAGATTAGGCTTCACACCCTTGGCCCTTGTGGACATCAGCTAGTGGATCCACGTCAGACTTGTTCGTACCCTTGGCAAGGTATGAACACCCTTCCATCCAAGGTTACAGGTTAGACCATAGCTAGCTCAACTTGGGTATGTCGGTTAATAGTATCTCCCACAATCAGATTCATGTTGCATTGACCATGTATTCAATATCTATTTCAGTATTCAGTTCAACATGTTACATTTTCATGATTAGTTCTAGGTCATTGCATCCAGCTCAGCTTTCAGTTATGCTTCAGTATATCTATTTCCATGTTCAGCTTAGCACATATTCCGCATGCTCAGCATTCAAAGTACTGACACATACTTTTGTGCTACATCATTGTATGATGTAGGTTCAGGCGCTCAACATCCAGACCATGCTTAGCTCGACTTCCAGTCCGTACACAGCAGATTCAGTGGTGAGTCCTCATAGTTCGAAGACAATAGACATGCTTTACTTTTGTATTTACTTTTCAGTTTTAGACTTGTTAGAGTTAGCTGGGGGCATGTCCCAGCAACTCAGATCAGTTAAAGCCTTTGAGACATAGATTAGATTCAGCTTGAGTTGTTAGTGTTGTTTTTCGTCATCACTATACTTTTCATATATTTTATATATATTCAGATATTTTGGGCTTTTCCCCATTTCAGATATTAAACTGTTTTTAGCTTCCGCATAGTGCATGCTTTAATTGAACTTGTATAGATATGCCATGCCATGGGTTAGTTTGGGGTCACTTTACATTAAGCACCGTGTTGCGTCTAGGGGTAGCCTCGGGGAGTGACACTTAGTATAAGCCTACAATTTTTTGGATAACACTACGCCCCCAACATTTTGGTCTATAATATACCAAGCAATTCAGGATTTGAGTGACGAAGTAGAGGACTACCAAGAAAACTACACCGGCATATATGGTTGCTAAAAGCCAGACCCTCTAAACAACAACACTAGAAGGTAACTACCATTGATCACAACAATATAGGATCACAAAACAATCACAAAGAATTAAGTAAGAATTACTTTTATGCTTCTATATTCTTTTCGTTTTTTCCTAAAAAAGTTTACCAATCCAAAAGAATTTTAAATTCCAAGACAATGTACTGAAGTAAGACCGAATGCTCTCTTTATGCACGAACTGCTTGATCAACCCCACAAAAATTTGCAAGTTAAGATCTTTCAACACTCTCTGGATTTATATATCCTCAAGATATATAATTGCATTTTAATGGGTAATTCACACACACAACTCCACAAGTCAGTGACCATCAAATCCTTCCTACACCCTCGCAGAACCAAGTAACTACAAGAATTCAGTGCTAATTAACAGAGGTGGATCCATAAGCATATGTGTTGGGTTCATCGGAATTGAGTACCTTGTATATGTGTTAAAGAAGTTGAGTAAATAATTACAAAGATGAGCATTAAATTGATTGGGGATTTGGTAGAATATAAAGTTCAAACTTTGGATTTGCCTGCTAGCGAAGAAAGGGTTTTGAATAAAATTTCGAAACGGGATGTGTCCAAAAAAGCTACCTATGACCGATATATGATATGTGTTAAATGAGCAATTGAGAAAAGAGTAGGTGTTACCTCCAAGGCTTTGGAAGGTTGTAGCCACTGTTGAGGAACCCTAAGATCTTCAATTAGCTGCTCAGAGCCATTGGTTTGAGCATTTAAAAGCGGGAGTCTTGCTCTAATTCTATCGACAGAAAAAAGTATACATTGATGAAGAGATGGGTGTATGATTTCACGACGTGTAATTGGTTGGAGTTGGACTAAATTAACATGAAGTTGTGAGAGGCGAAGACAGTAACAGCCTGATACTGGAGAGAGCAATGGCCACGCCATTTTTCTTCTCTTTGTTTGGATAAACAACACTGAAAAAGGTTTGGAAAAAAAATACGAAACAAACACATTTTTATATTTAATTTTAAAATTTAAAATATCGTAAATTAAATACTAAAACTTTATGGCACAACGCAAATAGCTTGCGGGATTAAAGGGATAAGGGAAACAGCACAAAAGAATGGCCGCAAACAGCTGGTTCTCGGTGCTCACCTCCACCGGCGGCTCTCTTACATCTCACCGTCTCTTTTCAACATCACTAAGACCCTCTTCTTTCTTCATTCCTAAAGCTGATTCCCAAAATCAAAACCATAAGAGAAAAGTTCTCAACAAGTCATCCTCCTCTCCTCCTGAGGTAAAATTAATATTCTACTTGTCATTCGATTATTATTATTATTATCTTTATTCATCCAACCACAATCGTCGAATTAGTATGTCAATCAAACGCATTTTGATTCTTCTTTTCTTGGCCAAAGATTGCAACTTTTCTATTGTGTTAGCCCTTATTTTATTCTGAAAGTAAAACAATGTTATTGAAGTGGAAAATCTGATAAAGTAGAGAGTCTACTCAACAAAACGGACATACATACTGCACCCAATCTACTATACATACAGCAAACTCATTGGTGCACCAAAGAGAAACTAACGACAAAAGGATAATCCTCAAATGTACAAAGACAGTTTCAAATGTAGTCAAGTGGAATGACGTAACATGCTGTGCACCTTCTTTTCTGATATTATTTGACCTTTCAATCTGATTTTCTGTTTATATTGTAATGGAGTGTTCTCATTTATTGGTTGTTTGTCAATAATTCTTCCCTGCTTCATTTTGGTTAGTAAGAAGTAGTCTAACTAATTAGATAACATTCGTAGTGGGTACTGCAGAATTACACATATATGTATGTGTTTTTACATTATATATACACACACAATTTAAATTTTTATAACTAATTAGATTACATTCATAGCGGCTCTGATACCATTAGGCCCAAGGTCTATTTCATAGAGGATAACACCAATTCAATTGTTTATACGATGTTGGGTCCCTATCTTATATTGTTCACGCTCTTGTTGTCCAGTCCTAGTGTGCTGGGGGTGTTGAGTCCCATATCGGTGGAGTGTGGGTTTTTTGGTCTCCTTATGTTGTCTTAGGCAGTTCTCACCTCATGAGCTAGCTTTTTGGGGTTAAGTTAGGCCTAAGGTTCATTTCTTTATCAATGTTGAGTCCCAGATCAGTGGACTATGTGTTTCTTTTTGAACATTTTTTTTTGAACTTTGTGTTTCTTGGTCTCCTTATATGGTGTTAGAGAAATGTTACCTCATGAACTAGTTTTTGGGATTGAGTTCCATTTGTTTGACATGGTATTTGAGTAGGATTCATCCCAATTCTCGTTTCTCGATGTTTGGGCCCCATATTAAATTGTCCATGATCCAGATGTCCAACCATTGGTGTGAGGTGTATGTGTGCGTGTGTGAAGAAGACCCACATCGATGGTGAAGGGGATGGGCAGTCTTTTATATGGCTTGGGTAATCCTGACCTCTTGAGCTAGCCTTTGGGGTTGAGTTAGGCTCAAGGCCCATTTCATAAACAAGAGTGACTTTAATGTTGAAACTTATATTTCCTGAAATTAGATAAGAAATGACGAATGGAGAGAAGTCCAGAAATTTAGGTGAATGAGAAGGTTACATCAATTTTACAGTGCCAAAAAATGTTTGTGTATATTTTTGCTTGTATTCACTCATTTAACCTCTTGCATGCTTTTAATGATCCAAAAGAGATAATGAATGTCCCCTGAAATAGGAATTAAGATAAGTTGAAAGCATAAGTTTGCTGTTTACTGGTTTTGTTACTCGATGATAAAGATTGAAAGAAGTATTTTGTGAATCAGACATCCACACAAGCTTTAAATATAACTATCTCTTACAATGAAATCACCTTTTCTTGTTGGTCCTTAAAAAACATGATTCAATTTGAATTGTTGTTATCTGCACTGAGTGTTCTTATGGTTATGCTCATTGGAGCAAGTCATTTTACTTTCTTCCAATTTAGGGAAAAAGTATTTCCTTGTTGTTTATGAACTAAACTTCTATTAAATAAGCAAGCCATGAATTCAGAAAGTAGCTGGTAAACCGAAGTTTTCACGGAGATCAAAAAATGAAGGGCCTTTTGCAAATGCAGATGGCAGGAGTAGTACAAGTGAAACAGGACGATCTCAATCAACAGCAATTAAATCATTTGGTCTGCAGAAAAAAGGGAAAGGAATTCTGTTAGATTCAAAGGACCAGCAGGTAAGAAACACAACTGCTTCTCTCCTTTTATTTTGGTGATTGGCTTATTTCTTGTCGTTGAGAAATATACAGAACAAGGGAAAGGGGGTTAGTCCCGTGACTCTGTGTGGGTGTGGAGGGGGGTGAGGGAAGAAGAACATGAAAGGCTTGCACTTTTTCACTACATGGCAATTCTACATAGTAATTTGAGTCCTACATGGTGTCCTATGTGTATTATGCCACGTAGGACTACTTTTGTTCAACTTTATATAAATTTAAGTGTCTACTTGTGCGCACCCAAAGTTGGAGTGCATAAATGTGAAATGAGGTCAAGTTAAAAGGCACATATATGTATTATGCCAATCAACAAAGATTGAACACCTCAAAGTTGAGAATATTTTAATTCTGTGAAAACTTAATCAAGAACCGATATGTAACAAATCATAAATAGTAAGCAGCGTCACACATATCGTACATATTTAACTTATCAAAGTGTAAGGAGTACCCATTGAGAAGTGCATGGATCAATAGATTTAGATCATTCCATCTAAGTTATGGGAAAAAATTGAAATTGGCTTCATGACAAATAAGCCGGGGTATTCTTTTTTTAAAAAAACAATAAACAAACTATTTGCTAGGGGTATTCATTTTTAAAAAATAAAATAATTTGGGTGATAATTAGCGAAGGCTTTATCCAAGAATTTAAGATTATGAACAAAGACTCATGCCTACTTGTATGGCCACACCTTATTTATCAACCATTCTGAAGATACTCACCAGATACTCTCCCATTGTTTTTTTTACAACATCTCCCACATAATTATATCTCATTACCATTGTGTTTACAAATGCTTGCCAACTGAATGCAAACATTGCTGTCAAGTTCTTTGAGTCTATTATGTGCCAAAAACTATTGTTTTCAATTGTGCTACGCCACTGAACCTAAGTTGGTTTTCTTTTCCAGGTAGAAACTGGCAGCATTCAAGATGCAGCTTTTCTTAATGCCGTTGTGAAGGTGAATATATTTTAATACATAGCAATGTTGTAATTATGCCATTTGTTTGGATGCCTCATCTTCAAATCTCAAGGTGAAGGTGTAGATCATTTGAATCATTAAATTTTAGCAAAAGGGGATCCCAGGAAACTAGCAACTTCAGTACTCATCTTATCCTTAGTTGCTTAGAAACAGAAATTCATGAAATAACCTCATGTATGATGTATCCCTAATGTTTTGAACCAACAGTTGCTCTACTGGGCATTCGTAAGGTTGTTGTTGTCCCTGTCCCACATGAAATTATTTTCTTATTGTTTGGTTCTTCCTGTTGAAAGATAATAAAAAGTATACTTCAATTATACTTATGCAGCACTTAGAATGGTGTACACCCAATAGATAGTCTATCTTACCCAGTTTCATTTTTGGCATCAATAGGTCCGTCAAAATTGCTTTCAACATGTCTGCAAGTGCACTTGTGAATGGCTTTTAAATGGATTGCATGATAATTTTAGTAGTGTTTACTCATTTTCCTCCATTCCATGTTTGCTTCAAGGTTTACTGTACACATACTGCTCCAGATTATTCCCTTCCTTGGCAGAAACAAAGACAGTTCACAAGTACTGGAAGGTATGCTCTTCCTCATTTCTATCTACTTAAAAAATTGTGGGAAATTTCCTATGAAGAGTTGTTCTGTAATGCAATATTTACCTTCAGTTTTTTTTTTTTTTTTGTAAAAAGTAGTTCTGTAATGCGTTTATTTTCTGATATTGTCTACTATATCTGGTAGGCTGATCCTTTTAAGGTGGGAGGGGGCGGGATAGCCTACAAGTCTGACTTTAGTTTGATTCATACAGTGCTTTCATGATTGGTGATGGGAAGCTCTTGACGAATGCGCATTGTGTTGAACATGATACACAGGTACCTCTGAGGTTTTAATCTTCCCTTTATAAGTATACAAATTCTTATTATTTATGCCCCTCTCTCCTTTAAATTAAATAAAAGGACGTCTCTAATAACAATTTGGTGTCAACCAATAATCAGAACAAGTATATCATTATAATTTTAGGTTATTTTATGAACCTTCAGGTGTGGGTATACGAATTTATCCTTTCCCCTCCCATTGTGAACAATGTATCATAGTCATCTAAGACATGGTCTATCAAGCCAAAGCTGGACGTCCACACTGACCCGAGAAAACATGCATTACTACATTTACGGAAAAAAAAATCATTTTATTTGTACTTTCTTTAAAGGGCGAAGGAGGTCAGATTTTTTTCTTTTTCTTTTATTTCATAAATGATTAATAACAGCTTGGGATGAGTATAGAGAAAAGGTAAATTTGAACTTTGTCATCCATATATTAATGGCTTTGCAATATGCCATCCACAGTTTTAGGATCGGACTCCACGTCCAACTATTGAAATTTATTTCACTGTCATCCTGACCCTTTCACCGGTGAAAACCTAGTGGGAAGGCAAGACTAACGATTTGTGGTCAATTTTTTCCAAATTATCTGGACAAGGCTGTATGACTTCCCAGATAGGAAACTAGAAACAGAAAGGTAAGTGCAGCTCGTTTACCCTCATTTTTGTTGTTTTTTTACTAGAAAAATGTGGATAGCAAAGTGAAGGGCTGAAGGCTTAGAAACTTTGGACGGCATTCTGCAAAATAAAAAAAAGGAGGATAGAAAATGCATCTTTTCCTTCAAAGAAACATAATTTTGATTATCTAGCTCATATCCGATCCAACCTTACCCATAAAGAATTGATCACCGGCAGTCCATATTAGCTAATCCAAGTCCATTTTGTTCACTAATCAATCCATTGTGTTTTTGGGATAATATCTATCTCCACATTACCACCTGCACTTTTATGACACACTCATCTCAAGTATATACATAGTGGCCAACTTTGTATTCAGTATTCACTATTGTTGAAGACCTGCTATTTAGGTTGTCTTCTATCACCCAAATGAGTAACTACATTTTCTACTCCATCTGCCTTTCAAATGCTGGTTTTTAGCTTAATTAATATTTTTGGTGGCAGGTCAAAGTGAAGAAAAGGGGAGATGACACAAAATATGTTGCTAAGGTATGGTTTTCATGATAAGTTTTAAATGCCTGCATCACTTAGAAATCATTCTAGTATTATAAATAGTAGTTTTAAGGGTGCAACTATGGTGAGGTAGGTTGACAACTTAGACCAAAGTAACCTAATTATGTGGTGCTTAATTCTCATCATGTATGACATGTAGGTTCTAGCTAGAGGGGTAGCGTGTGACATAGCTTTGCTATCCGTGGAAAGCAAGGAATTCTGGGAGGGAGCTGAGCCCCTTAGTTTTGGACGGTTGCCTCGTCTGCAGGTACTTCTCATTTGTCAATTCCATTTTTTAAAAAGCTGTCCCATGGGTAACTTTATATATGCTTTTTTCCCTGAAGACGTACTTTCTCATTTTCATGTTGGTCTAAATTTGCCAAAGAAATTAGGATAAGCCAACAACACCCTTTGCAAGTGTTCATACTGAATAAAGTTCCCACCTATCTAATTGATGTCTGCTTGCTATATTAGTCAATTGCACGTGATCTTGGATAAATTAAGTTTGTGGATGTCCTATCCTTGAGTCGAGATTTGTCTATGATATGTATGATTATGTGAATTCTTTAATTGTATGGCAGCTTCGCATTTGATAGTAAGCTTCTACGGTTGATATCCAAGTAAATGCTTAGCTATTTCTTCAGTGGGATTATACCTTCAAAGAAAGAATATTATATTTATTCTACATTTGTTCTCAGGGAAAATACAACAACATAGCCAGTATAGTCACACATGTGGGGTCTGAGGAGGGTAAAGTCTACACAGACCTTACCTCTACCTTGTCAACCTCTCACACCTTCTTACTGGGGCGTCTGTGCATCTCCTCCATGCCCAAACCATCTCAGTCTAGCCTCCCGCATCTTGTCCGCCACAGAGGCCATTTCCACCTTGGCCCGAATATCTTTATTTCCAACCATATCTCTTCTAGTAAGCCCGCACATCCATTTTAACATACTTATTTCCGCAACTGTCTGGACATGAGAGTTCTTGACTAGCCAACACTCCACCCCATACAACAAATCAGTCTAACTACTTCTCTGTAGAACTTATGTTTTAAGTCTTATTGGCAACTTTTTATCACATAAGACGCCAAATGCTAGCCTCCATTTCAACCTCCCCGCACCAGTGCGATGTATGCCATCTTCGTCAATCTCCCCATTGCCTTGGATAATAGCCCCTAGGTACTTGAAACTCCCTTTCTTGGAGATGACTTGACAATCCAACCTCACTTCCACGTCAGCTACACGATGCACTTCACTGAACTTGCTTAGTCTTAAACCTTTAGGGGTCGTTTGGTGTGAGGGATAAGAATAAATAGTCATGGGATAAAAAAATAGTCTTGGGATAATATTTTGGTTTCTTGTTTGGTTGTCATGTTTGGGATAACTGATACGCTCAAATTACACCTCCTTACAGAAGTATAAGCGATCGTTATCAAGTAAAGAACCCAACTTGTAGGTTGGGATCGATCCCACGAGGAAAATGGTTTAGACTTTACTTTAACTAACAATTATATTCAATTAGTCAAGTTATTT
>JAJOOE010005212.1:0-30022 GCA_036250405.1 Solanum raphanifolium
TTTTTCAAGTTCTCTCAGGTTAGCCATTGTTTGCTCTTCAAATTTTCCGTTCATCTAGTATTCGTATCTGCAATGTATTAATAAGGTATGTCTCTTCACTCTTTTGAACAGAACTTGGCGTTGCTAGGTGCACTATTGTTTTTCATCGGCATGAAGAACTCAATGCCCATTAGATCATCCTCCTCGTCTTCAAAGAAGAAGGGTCCCAAGGCAAAAGCAAATTAAGAAGGGAAGTGCATTTTTGTTGCAACGGGTTCGCGATGTCATAGTTTTCCTGCAGTTTTACGATGTCTTGTTGTTCTATTTACGGTTGAACTTTCCCAACCCTTTTTAGCATTCATCTTTGTTTTTTCCTTTAGCCGGCAATTTTAAACGTTTGAACAAACACTATTTAGATATCAACAGTGCAATATGAGGAATATCTAGTTGATATTTATACATTGTTATTATCTGTAGCCATGTTGGTTCTCTTTGCATCCATAGTAGGCAACTAACCATTTTGCAGCAGTTGCACTATTTCATGCACAGATTGAAAATCTTGCTTGTACTAATATATTTTATGTTATTTTTAAATGGACAAGGAAAAATAAACGGAGAATAGTTTGTATTTACAGCTATCAAAGTCTTGACATATGCCAAATGAAAAGTACCTACAACAGTAATGGAGGTGCGCACTAAATAAAAACACGTGTTTTTCCCAAAGATTTTTCCTCAAAAAAAACCCAGCTTTTGTCGGTATGCTGTAGTAATTGTTGTTGGTGTACCAACCTGGATCGTAGCGTGGTGGAACTGCTTCACTCTTAATCAAATGTTTTGAATTTGAGCTATGAGCTGTATGGAGAAAAATTTCTTGAAAGGTTCTTGAGTTCGAGCTTATAGTATGAGGAAAATTCTGTTGGAAGCGCTACCTCTAAATAAGCCTTGCAATGTACAATTCAAATTTAATCGAAACTTCAATACGAACTCTAAACATCAGATAGAAACTTTAAATTTTTTAATGTTGTTGGTGTTCTTATCAATTTGTAAGGAGGACCGCACCACTGATGCTTCTAAGGCCACATATTTTAATGCATGAAAGGAAAGTGGAGTGGTAAATAATGGGGGACAATTCTCGTTTAACTTATTTTCACCATTTCAAAATAAGTGTTATTTTAGTTAAAATTACAATTATTATTTTTATGTAATAAATATCTTTTAAAAATTGAACATTGTTGAAAAGATGTAGTACTAATTTTTGTATTGAATTGTTAAGATGATATTTTGTCAGATTATGAAAAAATACATATCTTCATGTTTCTTTTGTCTATGATATACTCCTTCTATTCCTAATTACTTGTCCATTTTTGAATTATCACACGTATTAAGAAAATAATTATTCACATAGTGAGTTTACCATTTTACCCCTATTAATTATGAAGTAGATGCATAAAAAATTTAAGATTTTCAAAAAGTTCTACCTTTTTAAAGTAATTAATTGAGGGTATAATAGATAAAAAAAAATTGTCCTTTCTTGATTTGTCAAAATGAACAAGTAATTAGGGACAACTAAAAAAGGAAAAGTAGACAAGTATTTAAGGACAGAGGGAGTATCAGAAATAATTTCGCTATCTTCATAAGATTATATTAAAATTACGCATACACTATCCTTTTCGAACTTCAATCTTAAATTTCATCAAATATGTTATTGTATATCGTTATGTTTCGTTCATAATAAATAAATAACATGTTAATTATTACGAAAAGTTCTTGCATTTGCGATTCCAATGTACCATCATCCACCCCAAAAAATACCGTATATCTTGAATCTCTGGAAAATAAAAGCATAATACATAAACATGTTCTTTAACTTAACTTTAGCTAACATCTATGCTCTCCGATTTTGTATGCACACAAATAAATACTTAAACTTGTATAAAACTGAATAAACACTACATGTGATATTATTATTAGAGAAAAGTAGAGAAAATACGCCTAAATTCGGCGTGGATTATTAGTTTCATCATCGAACTATTGATAGCCTTAAAAACACCCCTTTACTTGACTAACTGAACTTAAATACACCTTCGATCTTGCAACATGAGTGAAATATACCCCTAAATTCTCGCCAAGCTTAGTAGTGTTTTCAACACTTCTCTTGATTTTTTATTAAGAGACTCATGCTCCTACAAGAGTTTGAGACCACTTGTATGTCATGTGGCAAATCAGGGGTGTATCTAAGTTTAGTTAGTCAAGTAGATGAGTGTTTTTAAGACTGTCAATAGTTTGAGAACGAAACTAATAATTTACGTCAAGTTCAAAAGTGTTTTCAATACTTCTCTCTTATCATGATATTTTATATTTATGTGATATTATTTTAAACAGCAATATACATGGTAAGCGCAGACTTTATAAATTATTGCTTATACGCGTGAAAGCCACCGTTTAAAATTTTAAATAATATAACTCGCTGCACCACTAGTCCACTAGGATTTAACTGAAATATTTGCTGCTTATTGTCAATTTTTTTTCCAAACAAGTGGCTGTTAATTAATTTGTTTGAAATGAATCTCATTCTTATCATCTTTCTAGACTTTTATAAAACTTGCACCAAATATTTATAGGATTTCATATTTCAAAAGAGATTTGAATTTGCTTAGTGAAACTTCTGATTCCGTCACTGCACAAGATGGTACAACAAATTCAAGACACATCCTCATCAAACTATGATAAAAACAGAGAACTAAAAGCCTTTGATGACACGAAAGCCGGTGTTAAAGGCCTTGTTGATGCTGGAATTACTCAAGTGCCTCGGATATTCATCCATCCAGAGGTCTCAGGCTCGGGGCCTTCCCCGAGCCTGGATGAAACACAATTTGTTTTTCCAATAATAGATCTCGAAAACATCAATAAAGATCCGATCAAGCACAAAGAGATTGTTAAAAAAGTTGGTGATGCTTCAGAGACATGGGGATTCTTCCAAGTGATCAATCATGGTATTCCAATGTCAGTCCTGGATGAAATGCTACGAGGAGCACGAGGTTTTTTCGAGCAAGATATTGACGTTAAGAAGAAATATTATCATCGCGATTATACACGGAGAGTGGTGTACAATAGCAATTTTGATTTGTATAAACCTAAAGCTTTAGCAGTAAATTGGAGAGACTCACTTTATTCTACTATGGGTCCTGAGCCTTTTAACCCTGAGGAATTGCCTGAGGCTTGCAGGTATATATTTTCGGAAAATTACTCTGTTTGTTCATTTTATATGACACTCTTTCTATTTTGGGATGTTTTAAAATGTTTGACACCATTTCATATCTACATAAGTTTAATAAACCTTCAAGAATACCCAATTCGTTACACAATTTTAACTATGAATCTATGATATGTTGTTATTTCAATAAACCTAATTTTTCAATTATTGCTTTGCTATTTTCTTTCACGTCTATCAATAATAAAAATATGTCATGTCTGTTTCATGTTACTCTTTGAATAGTCAAAGAGTTTCTTCTTTGACCATATTTTATAAGTAGAGTATTTTTAATTATTAACTATTGTGAGTTAGTAATATATATTTTTTTATATATGATTATCAAATATGTAAATTTAATTTTAGAAAAAAATTTCAAGAGTGAGTTGGAATTCACAGTGATAGTTAACTTGTTTGGCCCCTGTATTTCAAATCCAGCCACATATTTCCTCTGTCTCAAAATAAGTGACGTTTTACTAAATCAAGAAGTCATTAATTTTTTTCTTCCAATTTTACCCTTATTTGAATAAATGAAATTTTACATAACCAATAAACCATTAAAGAGCTACTTCTTTTTCAAGCATTTAATTAAAGTTAAGTAAAAATACTTCTTACTTTCTAAGAATGTGTAGTTTTCTTGAGGAGTATGCCTAGGCTAACAACATCACTTATTTGAAACGAGGAGTAATACGAAACAGATGAGTAATACTCCAATGAAAGTCAACTTATATCTTAAACTCTACGTCCAGTCAAATACTATGTCATATAAAAGAAAATACACATGGAATATTTTATCTACTTTCAACAATTAAATTTTATAAACTTTACTTGCAATCTTGAAGGGAAATAGTAATGGAGTACTCACATCATGTAATGAAAATGGGATGCACTTTGCTTGAGTTACTCTCAGAGTCTCTTGGTCTAAAAACAAGTCATCTCAAAGAAATGGAATGTTCAGAGGGTCTTAGCATTTTGTGCAATTACTATCCATCATGTCCACAGCCAGAATTAACCATAGGTCTTAGCAAACATACAGACAATGACTTCTTCACAATCCTTCTACAAGATCATATTGGAGGTCTCCAAGTTCTTCATCACAATCATTGGGTTGATGTTCCTCCTACACCAGGAGCTTTAGTTATCAATATCGGAGACGTTCTCCAGGCAAGTCTCTTACTTCTTAATAATCAGTCGAATTCAGGATCTAGAGTCAGTATGTGAAGAACGAGTATAATATATAGTATCACATGTATTTATAAGGCAAGTCTTTTTCTTATTCTTACTTCCTAGCTAGTTGAATTCAGGATCTAGAGTCAGTATAATATATAGTATCACATGTATTTATAAGACAAGTCTTTTTCTTATTCTTACTTCCTAGCTAGTTGAATTCAGGATCTAGAGTCAGTATAATATATAGTATCACATGTATCAACTTATATTATTTTTGTGTAAACTCTTATTTTCAGCTCATATCAAATGACAAGTACAAAAGTGTAGATCATAGAGCATTGTCAAACAAAATTGGTCCAAGAATATCAATAGCAAGCTTCTTCAGCTCAGGGCCATTGCCATCTTCCAAACTCTATGGACCAATTGAGGAGTTGCTATCAGAAAACAATCCCCCAAAGTATCGCGCAACGACATTGAAGGACTTTTATGATTATTTCAGCCAGAAAGGACTTGATGGAACTTCAAATCTATCTCACTACAAAATCTAAACGTTAGGGGTTCGTTTGGTTCACATTCTAGTTATGCAGGGATTGTAATGCAAGAATTTTTATTCAATGAATAATAAAGTAACAATTTCAATGATAATGTATAAATTGAACTGCTATATATCTCTTGATTTGTGTAGGTACATATGTTCATTTCTTATTCCGAATAAATTGAACATACCGCGACACATGATTTATTTATGCTTAATATGAGTTTTGGAGTATACTGTTCGGATAAATCTTAATAACTCAGTTGGTTGACTATATGAAGTTGAAAAGATCCGGTCCATGAGAGCAAATTAAGTATACTCTGTTTTTTTTATATAAATATGTTCTGTTTGTCTCGATCGTAGTTATCTCTTTGGTGAAAGCAGAATGTCAAAACACACCAATTAACACATAGTTACATACTGGAGAAGGAGAGTATAGAGCATTGTAAAATATATTTTCTTCGTCTCAAAATAAGTGTCGCTTTGAGCTTATGATTTCACACATATTAAGAAAAACAATAAACGTAAGGTATAGTTACATACTGAGACAATTTTTTGGTTGTTGCTAAAGCAACATATATTTTGATTTTTGAATAGCTACCATAGGAATCTCCTTTGGTTAAAAATTGTCTCACTAATACAAAAACGACACTTCAAATTCAAAGGTACAATCTGCACAAGTATAAAATACAACCGACAAATAGCTAGCATAAAATAGATAACATTATTATTATTATTATTATTATGATTAGATCTTGTATCGCGGCAATGCAGAAGTTCCATCTACACCTCTAATATGGAATTAATATCTTAAATGGTCACCCAATTAACAATTGTTTTTAGAGAAAGTCACTTAACTTCCTTTTATAACCTCAAAGTCACTCAACAATGAATAGTTTACCTACAAAGTCACTCAATTATTGATATTTCACTTAGAAAGTCACCCGGCCAATTTAAATAATTTTTTTAATTAAATTTTGTTGAAACACAAATATTGTTTTAAACTAATATTTTTAAAAATAATAAGATACTCATTTAATTATTTTATTAAATTTATTTGAAACACCATTCTTGTTTTAAACTAATTTTAAAAAAAGGATAAGACAATCAATTTAATTATTTATTAAATTATTTTGAAATATTATTTTCTAAATATCTGTGCAAAGGTACTACTGTATATAGTAGCATACATATTAAATGAAAAAAAAAAACATTGATAAGGAAGAAAAAAAAAATCAAGTAAATCACCCGTGTTCATCTTTAAATCTCATTTTTCCAGCCAATTTCCTATCTCGTTCTTTGCTTTGTCAATGCACAAGGAATATTAACAAAATAGTATTTTAATAAAATAATTAAAATGAGTATCTTATTATTTTTTAAAATTAGTTTATAACAAAAATTGCGTTTCAACAAATTTAATAAAATATAATTAAATGAGCATCTTATTATTTTTTAAAAGACTAGTGAACTTGATTGCGCTTCGCGCGATTATAAATTATGGTAATATATTAATAATTTTATTAAATATAATATAGATAAAAGAGGTGTGCATATATATACACACCTATAATTGATTTCATAAGAAATTTTTTGGTTAGTAGTCAGTATACTTCCAACAAAGTCATATTTACTATTGAACTAATAGAAATTATAAATTTAAGACAATTAAATTAATAGAGGCGTATCCAGGAGGGGGTCATCGGGTTCACGTGAACCTATGCTCCCCTCCTAAAATCATATATAGTAGTGTTATATATTTTTAAAAATATTTAAATATAGATGTGTAAACCCACATTTGAAGTACCATATAATGTCGTGTGATAATGATTGAGTACACCTCTAGTGAGGCTAGAAATTTGAATCTTTTATTTATCTTGTTTTATTTTTCTTTCTAAAATTGGGCAACGCCTTTCTAAGTGGTTTAGATAGGTAAAAATAATTTTGGACCTACAATTTTAAAATTTTATGGTTTTCAGTGATAAAAACCTAAATGTTAAACCGATCAAATTTATATCTTAGATCCACCTTTTTGTAATGGTACACCCATCATCACAAAATCCTGGATACGCCTCCGCTCTCCCAATCTCGCTTGTTTCTCTTCTCCCTCTCCCAGTCTCGCTCGCCAGATATACAAATACATATGTATAACAATTACATATACAATTATCTGACATATATACATATATAATTCGATAGATATACATATACAATTCATCTCTCTGCCCTCTCTTGCTCCCCTCTCTTCTCCCTCTAACATGTAGCTACAAATCGTAATTAACAAACTATAACTATAGAGCACAATTAAATTATTTTTGAATGACTATATGCAAAAAAAAAAGAAAAAGAAAAAAAGAAGTACCTAGATGGACTTGGATCCATCCTTTCTGAGGTAGGCAGCTACATATAATGATTTGGTTTGAAATGGGCTGGTAAAATGTGGCCATAAGTTTAAATTTTATGATACTTAGTGACCACGAATATTTTCTGATAACAACAAATTTAAATTTTATAAGTAGTATGTTATAAATAGTGGAAAAATAAAAAATTCGTTAAGAATATTCAAAATTTAATATATACTTCATATACTTTTCTATATAAAAAATATAATTTTTCGACAAACAATGTTCAACTGACCACCCTTGATTGCATGTAGTAATGCAGCTAGTCACAAAATATTATACTTTCACAAAACATCTTCATTAAATTAGTACGCACATCACATCAATATAATTAACACTTATTTGTAGTATGTTTATAAGGTTTCATTTTAATTTTTAGTATGACTTTTAATTTTTAGTATCTATTCTTTAATAAATTTGCCTGTGGTTTAGCACACAAAAGTACTTTAATCATTTTTGGTCCGGAAGAATGCGACTCCTCAAAAGATCGTAGTTGAATCAGAAATTTTATGAAGGGTTTCCAAAAATTATACAAGTATTTATTTTTTGGACCAATAAGTGTACTACAAAATTTACTTTAAGGTTCATGTCTAAAAATAAATGAAGAAGGAAAAAAGGCTTAAACGCGCCAACAAGTGAGGTTTGAACTCGTGCCCACTTAAAGCTTGAACTTTCCTCGCATGTCAGAAATCACTAGGCTACAACATTTCATTCTTTCAAGGGCGTTCAAATATGTTATTTAACCATTTAACGTATAATTTCACTTATATATATATAAAAAACTTTTTTTTTTTAAAAAAAATTAGGAAAAAATTTCAAAACAAAGAATACAACGAATTTTTAGCATTAAATAGGGTCATTAGCTACATTTTCAATATTTACCATAAACAGTTATACTTTAGTTTGCCATGGGTTGAATTATGTACTTTTTATTTGGTTTAACTTAACAGAATACAACTAAGAAATAACAAATTAGAAAAAATCAGGGGAGAAAATCTTTCAAATTAGGTAACAGTGTTGAAAATTCTCATTACTTCGTTACAAAAGATTAGGAGACCAATTCTCTAGTGATAATGCTCCTTCTTAAGTTGATTGATCAACGTTTTTGCAATTTATTTTGAATACAAAAATTGAAAGTTTATTTCATATACAATTTATATTGAATACAGAAACTGAAAGGTTTATTTCGAATTCAAATTGTTTTGGAAATAGCAATTGAAAGGTTTACTTCCAATACATTTTGATTTTGATACAAAATTGAATTGTTGAATGGATATGAATTTGTATGTAGAAAGTTTCGAATACACATTTGCATAGAATACATTTTAGATGACGTTATACAAATTGTATATTTAAAATATAATACACTTTGGAATACAATTGAGGTTCGAAATACATTTTTACTTTGTAATCTGTTTGAGATACAAATAGTCCATGGTTGAATGATTTTGATTTGTTTTTATGTTAGATGATTGGAAAACAAAATAATTTAGAATACAATTTAGCTGATCTTCTATATATTCAACTTTGAACATAAATATATTTTTGGAAAACAAAACAAACAAATTTTTTTGAAAGATTTTTATGATTTAACAATGAAACATGGGGGGAATATGAGAACGTGAGTCTTATTTTTTGTTTTAATTTTAGTCCCAAAATGTGGTTATTAGTTGAAAAAAATTAGGAACTAGATTAGAATACATTTGTTATATAAATAAAATATTCTTCTTTTTAATAATTATTTTAAACTGTAACTATTTTCAATAAATAAGTTAGAAATTTTGACTAATTTTATAATTTTTCCATAAAAGGTCATTATATAATGTTAAAAACTACCTATTCAGTGACCACAGATATTTTCTGATGACGATAAATTAAAATTTTGTACGTACGTCGTACGTTATAAATAGTGACAAAATAAAAAAAATCGTTAAAAATGTTCAAGATTTAATATATACGTATAAAAAATAATTTTGTATAAAAAATATAATTTTTTGACAAACGATGTTTAACTGACCCTTCACCGCTGCCACTAGTCACAAAATATCATACTTTCATCTAATATCTTACTGTAGGTGTTGATTTTCTAGTCTCTGATTGGCTTTTCACTTAGAATTGTAGCATATTTATAAGGTTTCATTTTAGTACAACGTTATATATCTATCAAAATCCCAAAGGATTCACCATATCTTATCTTTAAATTTGCATGTGGCTTAGCATACACAAGTACTTCAATCATTTTTGGTCTGGACGATTAGGTTAAAAGAGAAAAAAGAAATAGATTTGGTCCACTTATTTTTTATGAGACAATTTTTATTGAAGACAGTGACAGAGTCATGAACTTTCCTTGCGCATCAGAAATTACTAGGCTACAATACTTCATTATTTCAAGGGCATTTAAAATATGTTATTTAACCATTTAACATATCATTTTACTTGTATATACGGTATAATTTTTCTACGAAGGATATCCGCTTGGACACCCTGAATATACTGTAGCTCCGCCACTGACCAGAGAGAAGTCACGTTCTTGTGGTCGTGTGTAATAACACGTAAAACATGTTCTTAATGAACATTCAAAATTATTTAATTTTTTAGTTAACTTTTATATATTGACAACGTAAAAGTATCTTTACAAAAAAAACATAAAAGTGTCATGAGTCTAAGCATAGCTATATATAGTATATATATTTTTTGGAATATCAATATATACAAGTTAAATTCTTTTAAATTTTTCACTTTGAATTCTTTCAATTGACAAAATTTTGTTCACGTTACATGTCAATCGAGTCGTGAACATCAAACATTAAAGAGAAAATTCATCAAATCACTCTCAAATTCACTTGAAAATTGTTAAGTGGTATTTTATATTTCTATGTAATTAAATGGTCAAAGTAAATTTCTCTCAAATTCAGAGGTGGTTTGAAAAGACCACATAGCTAAACTTTTCCTACCCTATAAAACTATGAATAATTTCAATAATTATTTCATTCATGGAGAGAACTAAGGGAAATAGTCCTAGTATCCTACTATTTCCATGGTTAGGTTTTGGCCATGTAAATCCCTTTTTGGCACTAGCCAAGAAATTATCAAAAATGAATTTTCACATATATTTTCTTTCTACACCAATTATTCTCAAATCTATCAAGGAAACCCTAGATAAAAACCCAACTAATTGTAATCTCTCCATACAACTTGTTGAATTTCACTTGCCTTATTTGCATGAGTTACCTCCTCATTACCATACAACTAATGAGCTCCCTCCCCATCTTAATTCCACTCTTATTCAAGCCTTTCAAATGGCTTCTTCCAAATTTCCAAGCATAATTGAAACCCTAAAACCTAACTTGATTATATATGATGGGTTCCAACCATGGGTAGCAACTATGGCTTCATCATGCAATATTCATGCTATTATGTTTTATGTTTCTTCAACTTCTGGTCTTGCCTACCTTTACCACCAATTTCTTCATGGGACTTCAAACCTTACATCTTTGCCTTTTTCTTCATTGTATCTTCATGACTATGAGATCAAGAAATTAGATATAAAACCAATAAAACCACGCAATGAGAAAGCCTTTGCATACGTGGTACTTAAATCCTTTGAACAATCTCACAATATTGTTTTGTTGAACACTTGTAGGGAGATTGAGGGAAAGTATATAGATTATGTTTCTACCATAGGAAAGAAGGAGTTGATACCAATTGGACCACTTATTCACGAGGCGACCATAGGTGAGGAGGAGAATTGGGGGACAATTCAATCCTGGCTAGATAAGAAGGATCGTTTATCATGTGTTTATGTATCATTTGGAAGTGAAGTCTTCTTGTCAAAGCAAGAAATTGAAGAGATAGCAAAAGGGCTTGAGCTAAGCAAAGTTAGCTTTATTTGGACAATCAAATTTTCAAAAGGGGTGAACACTACAATAGAAAAAATGGTTCCACAAGGTTTTCTTGAAAGTACAAAGGGAAAAGGGATGGTTATTGAAGGATGGGTACCACAAAGTCAAATTTTGAACCATTCAAGCATTGGAGGTTTCGTTACTCATTGTGGATGGAATTCGATGTTAGAAAGCATGAGTTTTGGCATACCAATAATAGCCATGCCTATGAATCATGATCAACCATTGAATTCAAGATTAGTGGAGGAACTTGGCATAGGGGTGGAGATTTTGAGAGGTGAAAATGGGGAAATAATGAAAGAAGAGGTGGCAAAAGGAATAAAGAGGGTGGTAGAGGATAAGACTAGGAAACAAGTTAGTTTAAAGGCAATGGAATTGAGTGAAAAGATAAAATTCAAAGGGGAGAAAGCTATTGATGAAGGGGTTAAAAAGTTGTTGAAGCTTTTGTGTTGATTTATAAGGGAATGATGGATGATTGAATTGGATTTGGACACTACATGAGTTGAAACCTTATGTATTGTTTCATAATATATTGTATTGTATTATTTCGTACTGTATTGTTTTAATGAATACAAAGTTTGGATAGATTTACATAATATCACATCTCCATAATTTAAGCGATCAATAAGATACAATAGAATTTAAGTAACAATCAAAACAAACTTTGTATTTAGACTAACAATACAATACAACGGGCAACAACCATCCAAACAAGGAGTATAAGTATTTTTAGATACTAAAGATTCAAATAAAAGAATTTTATATACAAATAATATCGAATGTTGTAATTTAGCTAGAAATAATTAGCTTCTTATGATCATATTGTCTTGTATGAATTCAAACTCTAGAGAGGATTAATTCCTATTATAAGTTGAAATACTTAAGAAATACATATAATGCTTAAATTATTTCAGACATGAACAAGATACTTTGAAGTTAAAATTCACCATCAAGGAGTATTTTGGGATGAAGGAGATTATATTCCTTTTTCTTTTCCAAAGATCTCGAACTCGATTCCTAAGAAATAGAAAAACTTAATCTTTTCCCTTTACAAGTCCTACTCAACACAAATCTATATTAATTGGAGCAATATTGAAATTTGGCCAAATAATGGTTAGTTATACATATATAAACATGTCACATGATGATTGATCTATTATTTCCCAAAGAGAAAGATATTAGTGGGCTAAGAGAAGACATATTCATCAATAGAGCCCATTAACTTTGACTTACATAAATAAATAGTGTTAAGAAAATAAAAATTACACACAACCAGATCACCACTCTGACAATATTTAAAGGTAATCTTTTTAATAGTAGAATTTGTAATTTTGAAAAAGGAAAAATAAAGACAAGTTACCTTTCGAAAAAAAGAAGAAGCATTTTTCTCGAAAGAGAAAAGGGACAGTTTTTGGCACAGGTAAAATAAAATATGGTCTCCCCTTCCATCGAAGTGGACTATATTTTCTCTCTTTATGGATATTAAAAAGAGTGAGATATACTTCTACAAAACGAAAGATCGATGTCCTTCAAAATTCTAAAAAAATCAAGAAATATGTGCCTTTAATTCCTATTTTTCTTGATTATGAATCAAGATGAAAGGTCGGATGTACATGAGTTAATAATGCAATAAATTGAAAGCATAAAACATTTGTATTATTGTACCAACATTATTTATACATGATATACACAAATTTGCTTTCTTGTATATAACCAAGAAAACATATTTTACTTGTCTTTCTTTGATACTACTAAACCCTCTAATATAGGATAACTAAGAACCAAAACATAAAAAGAAAGGAAACCTTGTCCAAACATCTCCTCAAAGTTCCTCTCTAAGACCAATCTTTTCATTCCAAATATGAAACATACCACATTAAACACCACTAAAAATGTCAAAGGAACCATAAACAACTTAGCACCTTGGAAATCAAATTTACCCTTTTCATATTTCCTTAATTTCTCTTCATCTATAGCTTTGTTTGTTAACCTGAAATTTGCCTTTGCAACACCTAGCCACTTCATTAAAACATCTAAGCATCCAAATAAGCAAGCTGTGACTGTTTTTATTATCCAAATTCTTTGTTCATATTCCACCATGTCCTCAAGTTGCCACCACTAGACAGGACGTCATATTAATGTTGAGCCAAAGATGATAAGAATATGGTTGTGAATAGTGCAAACCATGGGCTTGTCACCTGTAAATAAATAAAGACAATTGAATGAGTCATGTACATTAATTTTCAAAAAATAATTATTTTGTGTCTCACACGACTGACACTAATTCTGATTTAATTTCCAATTAGTATATCATCAACAAGGATGTGGAGGGATAGATAAAATTCATTTCAATCAAAGGTCTGGAATTCGAGTCTTGAGAATGTAAAATTTTCTTATAGGGAACGCTTCCTCCTTAACAGGCCCTATTTGACATGATCTGACTTAACCCACACCAATAAGTTTCAGATACCAAATGGTTAAACAAAAAAATAGACTAGCAATTTCATTAATCACCACTATAGTTTAAGAAAATTCCATCAAGTCTTTTGGAGATCGACCTTTCTTTCTCTTCTTCCTGATCTAATAAGCCGAGTTCCTCTTATAATCAATTGTTCATTTGTCCATTTCGACTAGCAAAAATCGGAATCATTTACATTTTTTTAATGATATATTTTAGACTTGATTTTTTTTTTTATATAGGTAGTAAAAAAAATTCAAGCTTGATTATAGAAACTCTAGCAAATTACCTAAGTATTGAAGTATATCAAAGGGATAAATTAAGTTTTTACCTTGGGAAACACTGGAGTGCCACTCAAGAAGCACAAAGGTGGAACAATGCCATAAAGGAAGCAAGGAATGGAGAAAAAATGTGAGAACATGAAGTATCCATAACACATATTTTGGACTACATGCATTTTTTGTAGTATAACTTACATAAATCCCATAGTGTAAATAGTAAATTACATCCTATCCCTACTCTTTTTCTAATTACAATAATCCCTTCAAATTTGTACCTTCCGGATACATAAGTCACCATCCGGATACAATAATTTTAATAGAAGAAGAATCCTTCTGTTGCACTAAAAAGGGAATAAAATATGAAAATCTTATTAAATCCCATAAATTACGCTTACGTTTCTTCTTACTCTCAATCATACATAGGCAAATCCAGAACGAAGAAATTCAAAATTTGATATTGCTCCCCCTGTTCAGTGAAGAAACCTTTCAGATTTGAATCAAAAACTTTTGTCGAAATTTTGGGTTAGAGAGGTGAGTTATGAAGGATACAAAAGTGATGGAATTGTTGTTGGACAAATGATTTCTTTTTGAATCTTTAAGTTTATCGAAGATCTTTTCAATTTTGATTCAAGTTGTTTGGATTTGCTATGTATATCCTCTGTTTTTTAATTTTTGAATTTGTATATTGATATATAAGTCATGATACATTACTAGTTTGATGTATATGTAATGTGTTTTTAGATCCCAAAATTCTTCTTTCCATTCTTCCAAAAAGTTTCTCAATTTGTGAATCAAACTTGTTGACAAATTGTACTGATACAACATGAACATGTCGATCTTGTTGAGACATTCCAGAATCTGAGAAAGTGAGATAAGGTATGAACGATACAAAAGTGATGGAATTGTTGTTGGTCAAAATATTGATTTGTGAATCTCAAATCAGTCATTGCAATTGAATTAGAGATTGATGAGTTGATAAAAAAATTGGAGATCTGATACATCGTTGAGGTGAAGAAACAAGAGTTCGGATTTTTAATGTATCCGTTATGCATTGATACAACAAACAAAAATGCTGAAGAGATGCATAGCTTTGATGGATCATTCATACCTTTTATAATGTTGTGAAATCATTTTTTTTGAATTTCATTTTTGAGATGGATAGATTTATCAATATATTACTATTTATGTATCTTGTTTAAATTGATAAGTGTTGTATTTCTACTAGATACATTAAATAAGAAATTGTTACCCATAAGATGTTAGGTTTGAGATCGATACATTACTGTTTGGTAATTGTTATGTATCAAATACATTTAGTATAAATTCGAATTTACGTATCATGCATGAAAAAATAGTGCATGATACATTATTATTTATGTAACTTATTTTGTTTGAGAGCAGAATCCATATGTATTAGGAATTTGTAGATGAAAAGTCTGATACATGATAAATGATACATTTGGTAGAATTTTTGTATCAAGTATCAATACTAATTAAGGTTAATATCAAAACTACTATTTGAACACGATACATTGTGCATCATAGAATTGTAATGTATCATAATGTTGAAACGAAGGCAATATACATTAGTTTAATAAACAAAATCAACTAGATACATTAAAAATCTGAACCTATATGTATCATAAAAGATGAACTACCAAAGAATAAAAAATAATAATCAATAATCTAATCAACGGAATGCAACAAAGATGTATCCTTCTCGGACTAATTGGGTAAGCCCAATACTGAAAGATCGAACCAATGGAATGAAGTGTATCAAGACCGCCATTAGAAATTCCTGAAACAATTTCAAATGCACTTCAAGATGAATTCCCTGCATTAGCAACGTTTTCTGTCCCTCTTCTAGTAAAGAGACCGGAAGTTATGTCATAAGATTGATGATCAATAAACAGATGAAAAACTGACAACAAAAAGCTTCTTTTGACATTATGTTAGCAATCACAATTACTTGCCCATATCTACTCGTCACATATGTGTTTAGGAGATCCTTTTGTCTATGCTTAATCAATTACAATTAATTATTTTTTTTAGTTTTTAAGATGAAAAAACTAAATTTTTTTTTTAAAAGAAATTGAAAATTGAAGTGATGGAAAGAAATCTACTTCTTGAATAAGCTGAAATCATTAATTGGAAAAAAAAATTTGAAATTCAAAAATGGATTAATGTAGGTAACTGTAGAGAGATTTGTGGCTTGAAAAAAAGAAAGAAAATCATGGGTATGAGATTTCAAATTAATGTATCCAGAAAAGGGGATGATGGGAGCCAAAAAGGGGGTTTTTGATATTTTTTGAAATGATAGAAAAATAAGAAAATATGATAATAAATGGTGTGTAGTTAGATAATTTTTCTTTTTTTATATGAGTCCATAAGTGAGTGGGCTGTATTTTGAAAGCCCAGCTTGTACTAGCCCAGAAGCCCATTTCATGAGTTGGACCAAAGCATCTTTCATATCAATGGTGCTATGTTGCTCCCCAGTATACACACAAGTATACGTGGTTGCGCAAGTAATACATATTCTTAAAGAAACGAGTTATCGTTCCTAAGGGACTTATGATCAACTTATATTCACTTAATTCTACAACTAAAAGTAAAAAGTAACCTTTCCAAGAGTTGATGATTTATTGTTTATCTACTAATAATTATGCACTAATTAAAAGTAACTAATTGTGAACGACTTTGATATAATGTTTCAAGCAAGTTAAAAGCAAGGGTTGCAGCATATAAAGAATATCATGTATCACATTATCGGCTTAGAACTAATTTCAGTTGTCAAGTTACTGGTTTATAGGGTTGATGATATGATCCGGGTTATACGCCTCTCGTCGCCTACCCCAGTTAGCTATCCAACTACATCGTTGAACGAGGATAAATAGACTAACTGGCGAGCATTTATATTTCATCCTATTTCGTAACCAAGCAATGTGTTCGTCTGGGAGTCACTCCTGAACACTAATCACCTCAATTTAATGGGTGAACCGAGCTCTCTATATTCTCTGGTCTATCTAACCTGTAACATCCGGCAATTTGAAATAACTATGAAGAGGCTTAGAATTGGAAATAGTCATATTTGGAAGGAATTCAAATCTGGAAATTTGGCCAAGTATGGGAAAAAGTGAGTTTTTGGCCAACTTTGAACAGTTATAACTCCTATCTCAATATGAGTTAAGTGTAGTTACAGTTATGTTTGTGAAGATCGTGGAATGATCTTTCCAATGCCGCCAAGTTTGCTCGATTTTGAGTTCGTATGAGTGAGTTATGCCCTTTCGAAGTTGGGTTGTTGGTAAGGAAAGTTCACCCGAATTTGTAAGGGTATTTTGGTCTTTTTCCTAACCAATTCTTTTGGTTATATTAAGGGTTTAGACTTATTTTTAGATCAGTTTATCCCTTTTTAAAAGATTGAGAGTGAGGGTTTGTGAGTAAAGAGGAGAAGAAGATGAGAAAGAGAAAAACAAGCAAGGATTTCGTCGTGGTTTTCGTCGGGGGTGATCCCTATTAAGGTATGTGAGATCATAGTGTTGGGTTGGTTCATTCCCCCACATGCCAAACTCGTTTTAATTTCGAGAAAAGATTGATTGTGGTTGTTGAATTCTTGGGGGGTTGTGTTGTTGAAGTTTTTGTTGGTTTAGTACATGTTTTCGGTTATGTTTTTGAGTTGAATCTATTATATGTTGAGGGGTTTTATGATTCCAAGTATTTGGGGCTGGAACCATTAAAGTTAAGGAGGTTTAGAGTTGGAAAAATGAAGGAGAAAAGTTGGATTTTTGGGGGAAAAGGGCTGGGGCGTCGCGCCAGCCAACGCGCCCCAAAAGGGGTTCTGAACTTTCCCCCTTGGGGCGGCGCGCCTAGCAGAGCGCCCAACAGACCCCTCTGAAGTCTGAAGGCTGGCGCCCCGCGCCTTTCAGAGCGCTAAAGACGCCAAACTTTCCCATTCATTTCCCACTTTTTCATACATGTTCCTTGGTAATATACCTATGTTTCATAGTTGTTTCCAACACTCCAAGGTACGTCTAAACATCCCGAACTCATCCATAAACATGAGATCATTACCCTTGAATTCATAATCCAATTCGAGGAAGGTTCGGATCAAAGTCAAGTGAAGTTAGAGTCAAGTCTAGAAGTTGAGAAGTAAGTCCAAGCAAGTCTTTAAAGTTTTTCAAAAGTCTTTATTAAACATTTTAACTTCGTTTTAAGGCTCAAGTTTCAAGTTAAGTAAAGAGTATCGAGTTTCAAGTTAAGCCAATAGTATAGAGTCAAGTTCATTTCTCAAAAGTTATTAGGGAACTAAGTATTCCTAAAGAAGTTTATAAATGCTTTTACATTTGAGTAAGAAAGGAACTATGTTTTCTAAGAGCGCCTTTGGGTTAAGCTTTGAGCAATTATCTCAAACTAAAGAAAGATGTGTTTAAAACACTTATGAGCCAAAGTATTTTTGGGAGTAGTATTGAGCACCGAATTGGGGACGCGAGTTCATATTAACTCAACTCTCCATAAGAACCATGTAGCCAACATAGGACTTAACGGGTCATTCTTTTTAGATGATCACGTAAGTTAAGCTAGTGGATCCACTAAGTAAAGTAAGATCCTATATCACGGCAAGGTATAAGATGGTCCTTGGGCAACGTGAGGTAAAACGTTGTATCATCACTAGGGCTCATAGTGGTGGTTGTAGGTTAAAGAATCTCCCACTAAAGTTATATTACTTTTATATAAATAAAGTTGAGTTTGTTATTGTTTTATCCTTAATGACCTAAGTTGTTTTTAATGTTTTACAAGCTTTATGTATTGCATGTGCCTTATTGCTTTACATTTGAGTTCAGTTATTCATGTTGAACTCAATGTACTGATGTCAGTTGGCCTGCATCTTATGATGATGCAGACGCAGGTACCCAGAATTAACATCCAGCACGCCGTTGATCCAGTTGAGCACTCCAGAGTCGGTGGTGAGCCCCTTTGCCTTACGGAGGACTCAGTTATTTTATTTTCTTAGTTTTGTTTTATTAGGATGTTGCGGAGTCTGTCCCAACATCCATCTCAGTGTTATAGAGGCTTCATAGACAGTCAGTCAGTTAGTATTGAGTCTCTTATCTATGTGTATATATAAATATTCTATTTTGAGACTCGAGTTGCCCTTTTGGCCAAGATTTTATCAGTTGGGTTGTTTTATGACCTTTCATTGCATTGAGTTATTCTGTTGAGTTAAGTTCCACTGAGTTAAGAAAGCCAGGCCAAGGGTTCGCTTGGGGCCAGCAATGGTCTTTGAGTGGTGGCCACGTCCAGGGTGTAGGCTCGGGGCGTGACATAACCTCTCATCTCTTGATTTTATGATTAGACAATAGATTTATCTTATGGTGCACAAGCATAAAATACTAAAGCAAGAATATAGAAGTAACTTGTATTGACAACCAAAAATTAATTCAACAACCTCAAACAATCAACAATCAATTCGTAGCTACATCCCCAGAACTAGGGCCTTTAGCTACTCATGCTATTAGAAAACAAGAAAATACAATAGTTCATGCAATTTTCGGAAAATAGAAGAGTTAAATGATTAAAACCTATTACAAACTTGAATTCTTTCTCTCGCACACTAAATCAAAACGTCGAACACTAACAATGGAGCCTTAGGAGTCTATTTATAAGAGTTAGTAAAGTTGGAATCAAATCCCACTTCAATTAGGAATCCTATTTAATAATTTTTTAGTTGGAAAAGTCGACATTTCCTTGGCGTGTCGCGCCATAGAGGCACCTGCATTCTTGAAATCCTGGTGTGTCGCGCCCCAAACATGCCCCAGTCTGGCATTCTTTGGCGCGTCGCGCCCAGCAGCGCGCCCCAATTATGCCCCAGTCTGGCATCCCCTGGCACGGCGCGCCTCTCAGAGCGCCCTAAATTGCTGATTTTTGCCTTAGTTGTTTTCTTGCTCATTATTCTCTCCTTCTTTCTTCGCTCCAGCTCCAATTTCGTCAAGAGTTCCTGGAACATCTAATCATGTGTGTGAGTGCACAATCATCACAAGTTACACAAAAAATTAAGCTAATGACTAGAGATCATTCTTCAATCTAATAGATTCATGGGGAAATATTGACAACTTAGGCACATAAATATGCCTAAGATCATGCTACAACTAAGGAAGCATGGCCTCTTTGGATAAAGATATACTGATTTCCACCTCTTAGAAGACGGAATGACCTGGGAGATCCCTGTACTTGGCTCCGTTTGTCAGTTGGACCTTCCTACTCATCTCTTTGCCAACCAAACCCTTAAACTCACCAGAACACAATATTTTAAACCCTTTTGACCATTGACCGAGCTTATGTGACATCAATATTGGTGAGTTGGAAATATGTGTGATTACACGCGCTTGAAAGCGAGTTAAAACAATATTTTACTTTAAAAAAATCAATTTAACAAAATTAAAAAATAAGATTCATCTTCTTCAACCCTCATTTACCCACACCGACCCTTTCTTCTTCTCCACCAGCCCTTTCTCCTCTACCCCTCACCACAACCCTCAACTTTCTTCTTTCTCCAGCCCATTCTTCTTTCTTCATCCCCACATTCACTCTTTTCCGCCTTTTTTTTATACAAATCAGTAGCCTCAAATTCTTCTAAAATTTTCGTTTTTTAGGTTTGAAAAATATTAGATGGTTTCAACGAGGAGATGTGGATAATGTGAAGGATGATTGTGACTATTGAAAATTTTAAAACTCCATTGATAAGCTTGAAAAAGCTTAAAAAATAATAAATGGGTCTTGTGAATTTGTAAAATTAATTAAATTTTTTGATTGGGTTCATTGAGTTTGTTTTGGTGAACTTGTAGTTGAATTTACAAGTTAAATCAAGAAGAATTTGATCTAATGGGTATGAATCTAGTGCTCAATTTGTGACCAAATATGAAGAAGATGACTATTTGAAAAGGTTAAGAAATTAAATTAAAAAAATGATCTATTTGATTTTTTATTTTATTTTTTTAGCACTTAATTTCGTATGTGACACTAAAAAATGATGTGGAATTCCACATGTAATCGCGTCCATTACATGCACACTGATCGGAGGAGAAAATGGCTTAAAATGTTGTATTCTGATGGGTTTAAAGGTCTAGTTGGCAAAGTGATGAGTATGAGGGTTTGGGCGAGTCGAACTCCCAAAAATGATCTTAGCGTGAACAAGTAACATTCTGTCTCCGTGTAGGCCGCCAGAGCGGGGTCGCTGTAGCGGGATGGGTCCGCCGTGGCAGGCCATACGCGACTTAAAATCATTAATAAACCCCTAAACGACCTTATTTTGCACTTTTCGATTTTTAGAGCTAAGAAGACGACCCCAGGCGACTTCTTGATCGTTTTTCACCATTCTTGAGGCTAAAGGTAAGGTTTTAACTCTCCGAATCCATTTTTCGATCCGTAGAATGTAGTCTAGTGGGTCATTATCGATGGGGAAGGGTTTTGATCTAGAATTTATGGTGGAAAAAGCTCTAAATTAGGTATTAGGATCTTGGGTTTGGTCTAGGGTTATTGGGTTTGTTATAATCCGGATAATTAGACTTTTGATTGTTGATCCTTGCATATAAATTGTTGTTTATAGACCTAGAACAAGCGGAAAGAATCTGGAAAGGGAAGATTCAAGTGCCTTAGGGTATTCAAGCTTGGACTCGAGGTAGGTGATGGTTGTGATTCTATGATTGTGTAATGTATGTTTGTTCTTGCTTCATTATGATACATGTATGTATGTAAATGTTGCATTATTGATCACATTTGTTGTAAATGAGGATAATTGAATAATTATATGTCATGAATCACCTCTTGTTGTATGATTATGAGAATATACATTGTGATTGTGATTGTGGTTTGTTGAATGGGTGGGTGTTACGATCCGTCACGGTAACTTGGATCAGATTGCCACGTTTCGACATAAATATGGGATCGGCTTCCACTTTTCGGCATAACTAACTTGGATCGGATTGCCACGTTCCGGTATAAATATGGGATAGGATTGCCACGTTTTGGCATAAATATGGGATCGGACTGCCACGTTCCGGCATGCTAACTGTTTGGGTTTGGGTTCCATGAGAGGACCATTGAATTGTGTTGTGTATCTACTTGTGATGAGTTCGTTCATATCTAATGATGATTGATATTGGAAGACGGTATGTTACTCTAAATTGATATAACTGTGATATGTGAGAATCGTGAAGTTGTTCATTGTTCGTATATGTTGATGATATTGTATATGTTTGATATGTGCATGTGATTATATTGTTGTATTGACTAATGTATGTTACACTTAGTGGGATAGTCGCGTGATCCTACCAGTACACAATGGTTGTGTACTGATACTGCACTTGCTCTTTTTTTGTTGAGTACAGGGGATCTTCAGGTGGCTATTGATAGACCTCAACTAGGTGACTATGAGCGTGACCGGATTCAAGGGTGAGCCAGTTCTTTCAGGCTATCATGGATCTTCCTTGTTCTTAGACTTGTCGTTAGTAGAGTTTTGGTACATTGACTTTCAGGTTGTAGGTTAATTCTTCCGCATTTGTTAGTTATTGTTGAACTTTTGTTAGAGTTTATGGAAACTCTATTTTCTTTCCTTAGTATTTGACTTATATCCCTTAGTTTTTAGATTGATTGCTTGGTTTGGGTTGTAGTAGTGGTTCTCCCACCGGATGGTTAGTGTGGGTGTCAATCACAACGGTCTGGGTCGTGACAAAGTGATATTATTATTAGAGAAAAGTAGAGAAAATACGTCTAAATTCGGCATGGATTATTAGTTTCATCATCGAACTATTGATAGCCTTAAAAACACCCCTTTACTTGACTCACTGAACTAAAATACACCTTCGATCTTGCAACATGAGTGAAATACACCTCTAAATTCTTGCCAAGTTTAGTATTGTTTTCAACACTTCTCTAGATTTTTTACTAAGAGACTCATGGTCCTACAATAATTTGAGACCACTTGTATGTCATGTGGCAAATCAGGGGTGTATATAAGTTTAGTTAGTCAAGAAGAGGGGTGTATTAAGGCTGTCAATAATTCGAGAACAAAATTAATAATTTAGACCAAGTTCAAAAGTGTTTTCAATACTTCTCTGTTATCATGATATTTTATATTTCTGTGATATTATTTTAAACATCAATATACATGGTAAGCGCAGACTTTATAAATTATTGCTCACACACGTGAAAGCCATCATTTAAGATTTTAAATAATATAACTCATTGCACCACTAGTCCACTAGGATTTAACTGATATATTTGCTGCTTATTGTCAAATTTGTTTCCAACAAGTGGCTGATAATTAATTTGTTTGAAATGAATCTCATTCTTATCATCTTTCTAAACTTTTATAAAACTTGCATCAAATATATATAGGTTTTTATTGTTCAAAAGAGACTCTACATATAAAGAGATTTGAATTTCCTCATTGAAACTTCTGATTCCGTCACTGCACAAGATGGTACGACAAATTCAAGACACATCCTCATCTGACTATGATAAAAACAGAGAACTAAAAGCCTTTGATGACACGAAAGTTGGTGTTAATGGCCTTGTTGATGCTGGAATTACTCAAGTACCTCGGATATTCATCCATCCAGAGGTCTCAGGCTCGGGGCCTTCCCCGAACCTTGAGGAAACACATTATGTTTTCCCAATAATAGATCTCGAAAACATCAATAAAGATCCTATCAAGCACAAAAAGATTGTTAAAAAAGTTGGTGATGCTTCAGAGACATGGGGATTCTTCCAAGTGATCAATCATGGTATTCCAATGTCAGTCCTGGATGAAATGCTACGAGGAGCATGAGGTTTTTTCGAGCAAGATATTGACGTTAAGAAGAAATATTATCATCGCGATTAACACGGAGAGTGGTGTACAATAGCAATTTTGATTTGTATAGTCCTAAAGCTTTAGCAGTAAATTGGAGAGACTCACTTTATTCTACTATGGGTCCTGAGCCTTTTAACCCTGAGGAATTGCCTGAGGCTTGCAGGTATATATTTTCAGAAAATTACTCTGTCTGTTCATTTTATATGACACTCTTTCTATTTTAAGACGTTTTAAAATGTTTGACACCATTCCATGTATATACAAGTTTAGCAAACCTTCAAGAAAATACAATTCGTTACACAATTTTAGCTATGAATCTATGATATGTTGTTATTTCAATGAACCTAATTTCTCAATTATTGCTGTAGTATTTTCTTTCAGGTCTATCATTAATATGCCCTGTCTGTTTCATTTTATGTGATATTATATGTTACTCTTTGAATAGTCAAAGAGTTTCTTTTTTGACCATATTTTATAAGTAGAGTATTTTGAATTATTAACTATTGCGAGTTAGTAATATATACTTTTTATATGATTTTTAAATATGTAAATTTTATTTTCGAAAAATACTCCAATGAAAGTCAACTTTTATCTTAAACTCTATTTCCAGTCAAATACTATGTCATATAAAAGAAAATATACATGGAATATTTTATCTACTTTCTACAATTAAATTTTATAAACTTTACTTGCATTCTTGAAGGGAAATAGTAATGGAGTACTCACATCATGTAATGAAAATGGGATGCAATTTGCTTGAGTTACTCTCAGAGTCTCTTGGTCTAAAAACAAGTCATCTCAAGGAAATGGAATGTTCAGAGGGTCTGAGCATTTTGTGCAATACTATCCATCATGTCCATAGCCAAAATTAACCATAGGTCTTAGCAAACATACAAACAATGACTTCTTCACAATCCTTCTACAAGATCATATTGGAGGTCTCCAAGTTCTTCATCACAATCATTGGGTTGATGCTCCTCCTACACCAGGAGCTTTAGTTATCAATATCGAAGACGTTCTCCAGGCAAGTCTCTTACTTCTTAATAATCAGTCGAATTCAGGATCTAGAGTCAGTATGTGAAGAATGAGTATGATACTCATATAGTATCACATGTATTTATAAGACAAGTCTTTTTCTTATTCTTACTTCCTAGCTAGTTGAATTCAGGATCTAGAGTCAGTATAATATATAGTATCACATGTATCAACTTATATTATTTTTGTGTAAACTCTGTATTTTCAGCTCATATCAAATGACAAGTACAAAAGTGTAGATCATAGAGCATTGTCAAACAAAATTGGTCCAAGAATATCAATAGCAAGCTTCTTCAGCTCAGGGCCATTGCCATCTTCCAAACTCTATGGACCAATTGAGGAGTTGCTATCAGAAAACAATCCCCCAAAGTATCGCGCAACGACATTGAACACTAAGGTTTTTAAAGATACGGAAGCAAGTTTAAATGTCAATAAAAATGGGGTTCCCATAAACTCCAAGGTTTAAACAAACAACTAATCAAACTAATGCGGAAATTCAAACCCTAGAACCTAAAAGTCATTGTACCAAAACTCTACTAACAACAAGTCTAAGAACAAGGGGTACAACCCCGAAACTAGACAACGCCTTAAACAAAAGTCTAAGTCCGAAAATAGTGGACTTAAACAAGAAAGATTCATTGCAGCCTAAAAGAACTGGCTCACCCTTGAATCCGGTCACGCTCAACAATTACCTAGTTAAGGTCTATCAATAACCGCCTGAAGATGCCCTGTACTCAACAAAGAACAAGCAAGTGCAGTATCAGTACACAACCATAGTTTATTGGTAGGATCACAAGGCTATCCTAATAAGTGAAACACATGCAAGTAACCATAACATTATAAAACAGGCATATACCGAACATATACAATATTAGTCATATTTTCAGGATCAATGTAGCATCACATGTTCTCAATAATACACATTGGTTATCAATTTAGAGCAACATACTGTCTTCCAATATCAATCATCTTTAGATATGAATGTAATCATCACAAGTAGATACACAACACAATTCAATGGTCCTCTCACGAAACTCAATTCAACGGTCCTCTCATGGAACCCACACCCAAACTATTAGCATACTGGAACGTGGTACCCGATCCAATGTTTATGCTGGAACGTGGTAACCGATCCCATGTTTATGTTAGAATGTGGCAACCGATCCCATGTTTATGTCGAAACGTGGCAACCGATCCCATGTTTATGCCGGAATGTAACAACCGGTCCAAGTTAGTGTGTCGAAACGCAACACCCGATCCATTCAACAAGCCACAATCACAATCACAATGTATATTCTCACAATCATACAACAAGAGGTGATTCATGGCATACAATTATTCAATTATCCTCATTTACGATTAGGGTGATCAATAATGCAACATTTGCATACATACATGCATTATAATGTGCAATTACAAACATATATCACACCAACATGAAATCACAACCATAACCTACCTCGAATCCAAGCTTGAATCCCCTAAGGCACTTGAATTTTCCCTTTCCGGATTCTTTCCGCTTGTTCTAGGTCAACAAACAACAATTTATACACAAAGATCAACAACCAAGACCTAATTACCCAGATCATAATCAATAATATCAACCCTAGGTCAAACCTTGATCCTCATACCCAGATTAAGGCTTTTTCCACCTTTAACTTTAGATCAAAACCTTTTCCCAATGATAACTACCCAAGAAACTACGTTCTACGGATCGAAAAATGGATTTTGGGAGTTAAAACCTTACCTTTAGCCAAAAAAATGGTGGAAAATGGTCAAGAACTCGTCTGGGGTCGTTCCTTAGCTTTCAAAGTCGAAAAGTGCAGAATAAAGACATTTTGGGGTTTATTTACGACCTTAAGTCGAGTTAGACCAGCCAAAACTGTCCTCACCATGCTACAGTGGCCCCGCCCTGGCGACAGAAATTTCGCCTTAGCGGCTTGCACAGAACTAATGAGCTATTTTAATAAATCCAAGACCCCCATTTCACAATACACTTTTAACCAACGACGCTCAGAAAATACCATTCACACTAAGATCGATTTCGGGAGTTCTACTCACCCGAATTCAATTCTGTAAAGTCGTACAGATTCCTTAACGACTTATCTAACCACTCATGTAATCAAAATCACAAATAAGTCATCGATTGTTACCATATTTCCCTACACCTTAACGACTCTGATTTCTTCCAAATTTTGACCAGGTTGGGAAATTCAAAGTTACTACTCAAAAAGTTTTCTGGCCCAAATTCTTTCCCCGTTGGTTTTTCCATAACGACGAAAAGCAGGTCGTTACAACTTGAACCCATGCTCTCCTCCTGAAATCATATATAGTAGTGTTATATTTTTTTTAAAAATATTTTAATATAGATGTGTGAACCCACATTTGAAGTATTATATAATGTCGTGTGATGATGATTGGGTGCACCTCTCTAAGTGAGGCTAGAAATTTGAATCTTTTATTTATCTTATTTTATTTTTCTTTCTAAAATTGGGTAACGCTTCTGTAAGTGATTTGGATAGGTAAAATAATTTTGGACCTACGATTTTAAATTTTTAATGGTTCTCAGTGATAAGAACCTAAATGTTAAACCGATCAAATTTATATCTTAGATTCACTTTTTCGTAGTGGTACACCCATCATCACAAAATCTTGGATACGCCTAAGCTCTCCCAATCTCGTTTGTTTCTTTTCTCCCTCTCCCAATCTCATTCGCCAGATATACAAATACATATGTATAACAGTTACATATACAATTATCTGGCAAATATACATGCATATACAATTCGATAGATATACATATAAAATTCGTCTCTCTGCCCCCTCTCGCTCACCTCTCTTCTCCCTCTAACATGTAGCTACGAATCGTAATTAGCAAACAGAGCACAATTAAATTATTTTTGGATGACTATAGGTAAAAATTCCCCAAAGAAGAAGTAGCTAGATTGACTTGGGTCCATCCTTTCTGAGGTAGGCAGCTACATATAATGATTTGGTTTGAAATGGGCTGGTAAAATGTAGCCATAAGTTTAAATTTTATGATACTTAGTGACCACGAATATTTTCTGATAACAACAAATTTAAATTTTATATGTAGTACGTTATAAATAGTGGGAAAATAAAAAAATTCATTAAGAATATTCAAAATTTAATATATATTTTATTATATTTTTTATATAAAAAATATAATTTTTCGACAAACAATGTTCAACTGATACTACATGTAGTAATGCAACTAGTCACAAAATATTATACTTTCACAAAGTATCTTCATTAAATTAGTACGCACATCACATCAATATAATTAACGCTTATTTGTAGTACTAGATAATGTTGCCCGTGCTATGCACGGGCCCAATAATATAAATGGTATGTTTTGGGGCTAATAACTGAGTTTTTGAAGCGATTGTTTGTGTGGATAAAGGAATAAGTTTTTTTTATCACAAACCTGTACTTTCTTTGACGCTATTTAAGGCATAATAAGACTACCCACATACAACATTTTTGAAATATTTTATGTTGTCAATTATCATGATTTATAGTATTTTTACGATAGATTCACATCAAGAATCAGTGGAATTTTTTCAAAACATATTTTATATTGTCAATCATCATGATTTATAGTATTTTTACGCAATTTTTAAATATAAAAAAAACCAAAAAAAATAACACAAATAAATTAAAATGGACCCAATATATGTTATTTTTGTTGTCTCAATTTATGTGACACAAATGAAATTTGGAGAGTCATCCAAATTTTCATATTTTTTTTTTAAAAATGTTTTAAGTTATTAATTATTGTGATTTATGATATTTTTATGTAACTTTCAAATAACGTACATTACTGGTCACTTTGTCCTAATTTATGTGATATGGATAAAATTACAAAATTAACCCTTTTAAAATGTCTTTAAGATATTTTAAGTTGCTAATTATTATTATTTATAATACTTTTTTGGTAATTTTAAAATGATATGTGTTATTTTTTCTGTCCCAATATATGTGAGCCTGATAGAATTCTGAGAGTCAACGTATTTTATTATATAGTTTTTAAATATTTTAAATTGGTAATTATTGTAATTTTTAATGCTTTTTAAGTCATTTTTAAATGATATATGTTGCTTCCTTGATTGGGACTTTTCCATTTGTGACATATATATATAGATATTTGGTGCCCATGATAAATATTAATTTTTTTTGTTTTAATTTATGCGATATAAATGGAATTTGAAGATCAATCAATTTTTTATAAGTTTTCTTAAAAATATATTTGAAGTTATTAAATTGTTGTGATTTATAGTATTTTTGCGTTAGTTTTGAATAATATAGGTTACTCATGTTTCAATTCACGTGAACAATCATAAATATTTTCAGTTGTTAATTTATTGTGAATTCTAGAAATTTTGACGTTATTTTCAAATAGTACATGTTACTTATTCTATTCCAATTAGTCAACCAAATTTCTTGTATGATTTAAAAATATTTTTAATTGCTAATTATTGTGATTTATAGCATCTTTTATGTAACTTTTAATAATATATAATTTGTTCAAATTCATATGACAATGAGGTCAAACTTTTGGGCTAATAAAGTAGTAGGTAATTAATGGTGTTAATATAAATTTTAAAGGTACAACCATAAAAGAAGAATGTACAACACTATCATGCACATATCATCCAACACTTGTCATGTGGTAAGTAGTATATATTCCCACTTATTATATATAGTAATGTTTATAAGGTTTCATTTTAATTTTTAGTATGACGTTAAATCTGTCAAAATCCAACAGGATCCACCATATCTATTCTTTAATAATTTGCCTGTGGTTCAGCACACAAAAGTACTTTAATCATTTTTGGTCCGGAAGAATGCGACTCCTCAAAAGATCGCAGTGGAATCAGAAATTTTATAAAGGGTCTTCAAAAATTACATAAAGTATTTATTTTTTGGACCAATAAGTGTACTACAAAATTTACTTTAAGGTTCATGTCTAAAAATAAATGAAGAAGGAAAAAAGGCTTAAACGCGCCAACAAGGGAGGTTTGAACTCGTGACCACCTAAAGCTTGAACTTTCCTTGCAAGCCAGAAATCACTAGGCTACAACATTTCATTCTTTCAAGGGCATTCAAATATGTTATTTAAACATTTAGCGTATAATTTCACTT
>JAJOOE010005214.1:0-22043 GCA_036250405.1 Solanum raphanifolium
CCCATTTCCCACTCAATTTGACCCCCTGAATAAGAATATGAAGTCGAATTTCCGAAATCATGCACGGATTTTGAGATATATGGAAATTACAATTATAGGTGTTTCCGAAGCACATTTTCGGACATTTTTGGGGTCGTTTCAGACATTCTTTTCCTTCATCAACACCGCACCCAAACCTGAATGTGAAGCATCATAATAAACAATGAAATCTTTACCTTCCACCGGTAGTGCAAGAATAGGTGCTGTGGTCGAAAGAGTCTTGAGATTTTGGAAGCTCTCCTCACATTTTTCAGTCCATTGATCAAAAGGTACCTCCTTTTTGGTCAATCTTGTTAAATGTGTGGCAATAGAAGCAAAGTTTTTCACAAACCGACGATAGTAGCTAGCGAGCCCTACAAAACTCCTAATTTCAGTCACAAAGCTAGGCCGGACCCAATTATTAACCGCTTCAATCTCTTGGAGGATCTACCAATACCCCTTATTTTGAAACTATAATCCCCAAATATGCAACCGAATTCAATCAAAATTCACACTTAGAAAATTTCGCATACAACTTTTATTTCTCAAGAACACCCAGAACAATACGAAGATGGTCGGCATGCTCTTCCTTACTCTTAGAGTAAACCAGAATATCATCAATAAACACTACAACAAACAAATCAAGAAAGAGTTTGAACACCCCATTCATCAAGCTCATAAAGGCTTCAGGCGCATTTGTCAACCCAAACGACATAACTAGGAACTCATAGTGCCCGTAGTGGGTCCTAAATGCTATTTTTCGTATATCCTCAGGCCTAATCTTTAATGGTGATAACCGACCTTAAATCAATCTTAGAGAAGACGGATGAGCCCTACAACTGGTAAAAAAGATCATCTATCCGAGGCAATTGATACTTATTTCTAATGGTGTCCTTATTCAATTGACGATAGTCTATGCACATTCTCATACTACCGTCCTTCTTCTTATCAAACAAGACAGGAGCATCCCAAGGGGAAGTGTTGATTCCCAATTTTGGCCCTCCAATAAATAACTAATCATCGAGCTTCTTCGATTTTAAACAATTTAAAATAATTAGTTTTTATAACATTTCAAAAATAATAATAATATAGTTTGTAAGTTATTTTAAATATTTTTGTCATTTTTATAATTTTTAAATAATATATGTGTTTTATATAATTAGTATATAATTAGTATATTTTAAGTATATTCGAAAATCGTCTCAAAAAGATTTTTTGTTTTAATTAAGTATTTGCTTGATGAGTTTAAGTTATGTTTATATTTTTGAGTAAATTTGTTTATAAGTAAATTAATTTTTTTATTTCGTTAAGATTAAGAAGCTCATTAATTAATTTATATTAACTAATTGTTTAAATTTTAGCCGAATTTACCAATTAAATTCTATTCGGCTATAATTGAAATCCATTTGGCTATTATTTTTTTAGTCAATTGCTTACCCCATCTTTTAAGAACAATTTTGGGCCACTTCCTAAAGGTCCAATTCCAATTTCCAACACCAAATAATTCCTAGCCCATCCCAATACAACATTACAACAGCAACACCAAAAACTCAATTCCTTTTCCAACAAAACCAGTAACAATGCAATGTTGCAAACGACCCCACCCCTATCGCGTCTTCCTTTCCAACGAACAACAGTCCAACGCAGTGAATCCCAGCAAATCCAGAAAAGCAGCAGGTGCCTGCATCAGCCATCACCATCGTCGTTTCCTTTTTCCCCTTTTCAGAACTTCCCATCCCTTTCACTATTGCCTCAAAAAAGAGCATTTCAAATTCAAAATTTTTGCCCGTTGCCCCCCTAATTTCTAGCCCTAAATCTTCTTCTATATATTCATCTCTTTTAGTCACTATTAGGAGACACGAAAAAAGAGGAAAAACACAGTGATATAGGTTCAGAAGAAGAATTTTGATTTCTATAGTAGCTAAGTTAAGAATTTTGAATCTCGAGCTCTCGTCTTAAGCTCTTTGTTCTCTGCCATCGTTGGATTTCTTTTCACGTGGTGGTGAAATAGGTCGCCTCAACTCGTTCACCCCAGTCGCTTCTCCAAGAAAGATAATCTCGCTCCAACCTTATTTTGATATGGTGTGTTGTATGTTCAAGCTTTGGTATATGTTCTGCTGCTAAATGTATTTGGTTCCTTGTTTACTATTTTCTTAGTGTCGTTTTCTTATGTATTCTTGGGCTGTAAGTATGAATGAAGCTTTGATAAAGCTCCTTTGATATTATATGTTGGTCGTTATATTCATTAGGTCAATTTTGTATCTATATAATTAGTTGAATCTTTGTCTTGCTTTGTTCGAAATGATTTAAAGTTCATTTGATCTCAACAACAAGTGTATCAGTTGTGTCATTTTGGATTATTCACTATTCGATTTAGCTTTCATCAGTGTGACAAGAATGTGATGATAGTCTTGGTTGTCTGCTTTGGGGTCCTTCTTATTGTGAATGATTCTTGTTAATGTTTAGTTTGAATTCGCATAGTAGATATATCTAGCCTCTGATTTTGAGTATCTTGACTGGTATATGTCTCTTTGGATTTCAACTCATGGCGGATTACTTGTAGCTCTACCATTGTAATGTGACGATTTAACTAAGGTCACTCTTATTTTTAGATAATAGCCCTCCCATATTGTCTAAATTTGAAAATATCAATTTTTAACTTTTGTTTATCTTAGTCATGTACTTGAATGTTATCAGTGCTGTGGACATTATTTTTATGCCTATTATGTCATTGTTTAACATGTTTGCTTGAATGGTGATGTTGCCTAGTTTAGTTATTTGATTGTAGTTATTTTCTTCCCTTGCTTAAAATGAGTTAGTTGGCTACTGCCTCCAATTTTTTACCCCTTTATTTACTTTGTTCTCTTAGAATTGGTTTAGAGCATTTGAAAAATTGCTTGATCAATTAGTTGTTTTGTGGTGAAATTATTGACTTCCTTATTAGCTGAAATCGAATGTGAATTTGGTTAGAATAGTAGCATAATTTTAGCTAAATTTTACTTCTTTAGCACGATATTAGTCACTGAGTATTTGTTGATTCATATTCTTTTCCTTTGGATTTCCATTAATGGCTGGCTTGCATTTGAGTCACTGTAATTAGGAAAACTTAGTTAGAATTATTATCTTACATACATTTATTCCTTCTCATCTTGAGTAGCTAAGTGTTGATTCTTTGGCATGAATTAATTCTTGTTCGTTCCCTTAAATTCCATGCAACTTAGTATTTCAAGCCAACTAGACATTTTCGTTGTTTGGCTTCAAGTGAAAAGCTTCTTATGTGTTTTTTTAAATTTGTTTTGATGCATGTGATATTGGATGAGTCCCATGGGCTCCCGTCTTTCTTTCCTACACATTTCAAGAGGGCCATAAAGACCCAAAATTCCTTTATCGAGTCAGCCAACTTTGAGAGATCAAAGAACAAGTCTTTGGAGTTGATGTACAGGTCTCAGAAAGCAGAAAAATAGGTTATATACATCCAGTATACACTGATATACAGCTTGTGTATACCAAATCGAGAATTGGGTTAAGGTCCAAAGAATCATCATCTTTTGGCCCAATGTTTCTGGGCAGCAATAGGCCCAAAGGGTCTAAATTCTTCTCTCCCTCTCTTTATTATTTGGTTGCAATTATTTTTGTTTTATTTTAACTCTAGCTTTAGGATTATTAATTAACCTAATTGGATTCCCCAAAAGATGAGTTATTTTCTTTGTGAACGTTTACAATCATTTATTTTATGTCGAGTATACCGGTCAAATTTTATATCTTTAATTAAGTTAAATCTTGTTCTTAAAAAGATATATTATTTAATGCTCACTTAATCACTTTTTTACCCAACTTAAAATTGCTTTAAGTTAAAGTATTTTTCTCAAATAAACTTTTAAGTCAAAACTTTTTCAATTAATTTAAAAAATACTTAGTCATTTTCTCAAAAAGGTTAGTCAAAACTTTTATTTCTTCAATTAAATTAATATGATTTCAGGCTTAAAATTAACCAATTTGGTTTAAATTATTATTTAAAAAAATAAGTCATGTTATGAAACTACATAAATTTAGAAGAAGAACAAAGTAGGGAGAAGAGAAAAGACTTCTTATTCTTCTTGAATGATATTTAGGGATCCACAAATCTGATTTAGAATGAAAGAAAACCCCTTTATTTATAGGGGAAACCTAACTTGGTCCCCAAGTAGGATTCTTAACTACTCTCTAAAAGGACTCCACATAATAGACATTCACTATAATACAAATATGTTTATAACATTCCCCCTTGAATGTCGGTAGATTATGTGCCTCGTTAAAACCTTACTAGATAAAACCCAGTGGGAAAAACATCTAGTGAATGAAAAAGAGTACACATATCTAATGGGACAAAACCTTGTGAGGAAAAAAGAGTACATCACGTATTAACTCCCTCTAATGAGAACATCAATCCAGAGACTTGAATCTTCATTTTCCAAGCTTGTGCACCATCTTTTTGAAAGTTGTAGTTGATAGAGACTTGGTGAATAAATCAACTATAGTAATACTTGGACAAACCTGTTGCATGTTGATATCACCATTCTTGGGAGCTCATGAGTGTAGAAAAGCTTTGACGAAATATGCTTCCTTCTATCTCCTTTTATGAATCATACCTTTAAGATCAAGATTTCTGCAAGTTCCTTACCTCAACTTCTTTAAGAAAATAATCTATTGCCTTTTGAAAACTCTTCAAGAGTTTCAATTCTAGTCGTCAACTCGCATAACAATATAAAAGATTCTTGATTGCTTTAATCTATATATGAGGATTATAAACAAGTTTTCCAAAAACTTATATATGCTTTTAGATTTTGAACCTTTCAGGAATTTTCATATTGATTTGTCAAGTGATTGACAACATTCAATATTAAATATATGACATCTTCTAGTGTCTAGATTGCAAGTCAAATAAGCTTTACGCTTACCAAGATGCATCATTCCACCTTTGCACTTGATAATTATTTCTACACTGACATGCTTTAATAGTCGTAGAATTCATATCATCATAATCTTTACAATATTGCGCGCTATTGTATCAAAGATATCGTCAATGATATATCATTTTGTATCGATTCACAATACAACATAACTTATTGAGATCTCATCACTTCAATGTTTTCAGGTACGTACCCCTCTTATGAGGTTTCATGAAGTGTTATGTCCTAAGCTCTTCAAGAGATCATTGCCTCCTTATTATGATCATTTTGATTCTTTGATCCTCCCCCCTTTTCAAGGATTATTTTACTTAGATTCTATTAGTCTATCATGCTTCATGCATCTTGTAGACTCTATCCTTTCGAAACATTCAATAGGAACATTTACAACTCTTATGTTGCTTCTTAGCTCCCCCTTATGTTAGACAAACTAACATTTCAATCTATTTTGGAGAATCCATCTTTGTGCATCATAGTCTATTCATTTATCATATACTGCACATCAAAATTGTCAGATGAAAAATATTTGGTCCCTGACCATAAACTAATTAAGAGAAAAATTGATCATAATTTATTGTTCTAATGCATACAATTACTTTTGTATGCAATATCGTATTTCAGATCAACACATGAAGCTTTATTTTCATAAGCAATGATTTCACTATCTGAGACATTTAATGTCAGCTTGAATATTTATCAATATTATCAAGATAAATTGTATTGATTACATATTCTGAATGTTGTGCTCTTAACTCAATTATCTTGCATAAACAGTTTTGCAAATGTCAAACTGCAAGTTGACAACAAACGCACATGTGATTATCTCATAGATACATCTCTTTATCGTATCACATGATAGGTGAACGGGCTCATATTCACCTTTTATACTTTTCAGAATTTAGTCTCAACATTAGTTGATCCAATCAACTTGTCATGAGAACAAACAACAAAAAGAATTCTTGAAGAGTCTGCTAGTTCTTCAATGTATGTCTATTACTCAGTACACATATCTTTCGGATGACCAAATCATTCATGCCAACTAATAAAATTATTAGTACTTGTAAACTTCAAGTTTACTATGCCATGTGCCTTTTGCTTTAGTAAATTTCTAATTTACTATTATATGAGTAAATTTCAATTTTATTACTTTGGGAGTAAATTTTAGATTTATTTCTTCGCCGTTATTCTACCCCTTCTAGAGGTGAATAGACTAATCTGATTATCAGAAAACTGTGCACGTAATCATATTATTTGTGCCAACATTTTTGCAAACATCAAGTTGCGAGATAACAATAGGCACACATAAGTATCATCTATTAGGACATGAAGTATCTAAACAACCCACTAGGTGAGTGAATAGGTCCACAAATATTCTTATATATATGTTCCAAGAATGCGGTGGACTCAATCTCAACTTCCATTGATGATGGTCTCATTATTAACTTGTCTTGATAACAAGCAGTACAAGAAAATTCACCATTTAAAAGAATCATTAGATTCTTTAATGAATGTCCATTTTAATTATCTATAATTCGCCTTATCATTATATACCCATGATGTCCGATATAATCATGCAAAAGTAAGACAATATTGGAATTAGTATAGAATGTGCTTCAATTGCACTAATTATTATCCAATAAAAGTCAAAAGATAAAGTATGAAACTTTTCTTTAACATATGTCTGCCCAGAGACATTCTTGGTGAAACCACATCTACAACCAAAGATCGCGATCTTTTCCACGCCTAGCACGGTGGTTTACACCTCATTCACTTTAAAGAATGGATCTATATTTTTAACATTTATCAAAAGTTCTCATTCTTCATGAATGGAACACAAACATGTGAGCATATCAAATTATGATAGCTTTAGTACCTCATTCTATATTCATGTGCATAATTCAATCACTTGTCTTCTTTCAGATATATTATGCACTACTACCACATTCACTTTAAGTAATGGAGCAAATTTAGTAAATTTCATGACTCCTCATAAAAAACACATTAGTTTTTATTTAGTCATCATTATATCATGAATATAGTGCATTAAGACTCAAATCTAATGTCTTATCAATATAAAAGTGTCTTAGGCCATAAATCGATGGGTCTTGAACCCAATATCTTCTCATCGTGGTGCACCAGGACTTTGACCCAATGTCTTACCCTCTTGGTGCGATTGGACGTAAATCCATCGTCTTACCCTTTTGATGCGATTGGACATAGATCCACCGTCTTACCCTTTTGATGTGATAGAAATTGAATCCATTATCTTACCCTTTTGATGCGATTGGACATAGATCCATCGTCTTACCCTTTTGATTCGATGAAAATTGAATCCATCATCTTATTCTCAATTGAGACTGACCCGAGTCTTTAATAATATTATACCACATCAACTCCAATAGTCTTTTTGAATTAATTGCTCATATATATAGTTATGAGAATAATAATAATAATTTTCTAATTAAAATTAAACATGTACAGATGCTCACATAGAAAAATGTTCAATCACTGCCACCGTCTCTTTTGAGTTTACATGCGATCATCCCACAATTTTTTATTTTCTCAATTAATTTGTAGAATATCAAAATTGACAATACATGTTAATCAAAGGCTTTCTTAAACAAAACCTACTTGCAGCATACATAAAAGTCCATAAAGCCATAAATCAACAAATATTATATTCCAAAATTTAGATGACGGAAAGGGCATAAAATAGACCACTGTAGTGATACATAATTACAAGCAAAATATAAAACAAATCCCACATATAAAAGAATGCATTGTAGTGGTACTGGCAATTTATCTTGTTCCGAAAGAGAAAAATACACACAATCTTATGACGATAAAATTGGATAGAACTTGCTTGTGTTACTCTTTTATTTTAGTGGTTTATAAAACTTTCGTAATATGACAAGGTATCCACAATGATGCCTGACACTTCAAAATATACTATAGATACATACATACATGGTAAGAATTAGATCAACTTCTATGAATACTAGCAAACGATTCATATTACTTTATCTTCAACAACGTTAGTTCCGTCAATCTGAATAATCTAAACTTAATTACAAAATTTGAGACTCGTGCTGATAACGTGTTATGAAACTATATAAATTTAGAATAAGAACAAAGTAGGGAGAAGAGAGAAATTTCTTATTCTTGTTGAATGATATTTACGGATCCACATATGTGATTTACAATGAGGGAAAACCCCTTTATTTATAGGGGAAACCTAACTTGGTCCCCAAGTAGGATTCTTAACTACTCCCTAAAACGACTCCACATAATAGACATTCACTATAATACAAATATGTTCATAACAAGTCAAGTAAATTCTAATTAATCTAATTTTGTTAAAATTCTATTCACTTGCATTTTAATTCAAATGTTTCATTCTAGGTCCCTTTCTCTAAAAAATAAAATAAAATAAAATGTGGCATTTATTTAATTATTTTCTCAAAGATAATCAAATATTGTAAATTATTATTTTTTATGTTAAATCATTTTTTCAAAAAACAGTCAAATATTTAACCTAAGTCGTAGGATAACCGCGTCTTAGCGGGTGTTTCAAATGCCTTAAAAAACTTCTTGAAGTGTAAATAAAAACTCTTACCCATTTTCTCTAAATTTATAAAGACTTAATCTGTTAGCGTCTTTTTAAATTAACTTTTCTTAATTTCTTTAAAAAATTAAGTGGCGACTCTTTTCTAAGTATTTTTCTCAAATTATACTTAGAACATTTAAAAAAGTGATTTTATTAAAGATAGTAAAATTACGGCATAACAGGAAGCACTAGGACGAATGAATCCTTTATCAAGAAGCCCTTGGATTTGAGCCTTAAGCTCTCTTAATTCCGGCGGAGCCATACGATAAGGAGTAATAGAAATAGGGCGGGTACCAGGTTCCAAGTCAATGCAGAAATCTATATCTCTATCCGGAGGCATACCAGACAAATCAGTAGGGAACACTTCTCTAAATTCTGACACCACAGGGATAGACTCAATAAAGGGAGATTCAACCTCAACATCTCGAATATGAGCCAAATAAGCCAAACAACCCTGCCCCACCAGTTTCCTAGCCCAAATGGAGGATATGATCTTAGCTGGCTTAGGGTTGTAAATCCCTTCCACTCTAATTTTTCCCTACTGGGATCTCTAGAGTCACATAATTAGTATTACAATTAAGCACAACATAATAGGGGTATAACCAAGTCATGTCTAAGATGATATCGAAGTCAGTCATATCCAATATAACCAAATCAGCCCAAGTCTCAAACCCCATAAACAAGATAGGACAAACATGATAGACATGGGTGACTATGACAGACTCTCCAACTAGGGTAGAAACATGGATGGGGGCATTAAGTATATCACAAATCATATCAAATTCTGAGGTAAATCACACTGACACATAAGAATAAGTAGAACCCGTATCAGATAACACATTAGCCATTCGGTCACAGACAAGAATAGTACATGTGATCACCGCGTCAGAAGACCCTACCTCGCTCTTGCCCGGAAAGGCATAACACTGAGCTCTGTCATCTTGACGGGGGACTTCCCTGTCTCACTGCGCTGGACCTCTACCTGCATTACCATTTCCCCGAACTCCACGGCCTTGCTGATTTCCTCCTCGCTCACCTTGTAGACGTCCTCGACCATTATTACCATTCCCCGCGGGTACCACTGCTCTAGACTGCTATTGCGCGGGTGGAGACAATCTCTCCTCATATGCCCAGGTTCTCCACAGTTATAACAAGTACGATCAAAATATGGCCTGCTGCCCGCCGAAGGTGCGATTCCTTGACTATCCTGAATTAAATTCTGAGGTGAAGTTCCCGAGTAATTACCTGTAGAGCCAGGCATAGCAAACTGAATTGGTCGGGCTGCAAGTGTTGGCCTACCTGAACCTCTAAAGTAGGAGCCCTGAAGTTCCCTGAGTTCTTTGCTTTCTTAGCCAATGCCTTAGCCTGACCATCTCGCCTCACCCCCTCCACTTTCTTCATAAAATCTGTTACCTCATTAAAACTTTTTCTTGCAGAAGTCATATGTACAGACAATACCTGTAACTCAAAATTCACTCCCTTAACAAAAAAACGGATCCTCTCTTCCTTAGTAGTCACAAATTGCGTAGCATATCTAGACAAATCATGAAACTTAGCCTCATAAGCAGCCACAAACATACCACCTTGATTCAAAGCCATGAACTCATCCTTCTTACGATCCCTCAAAGATCGAGGAACATACTTTTCCAGAAATAGAGCATGAAACTGTGTCCAAGTGAGTGGGGGTAGAGTTGACGATCTGCATTCCACATAAGCTCTCCACCACTGCTTAGTCTCACCCTGAAGCTGGAAAGTCACGAATCACCCTATGGTGATGTACAATACCTAACTTATGCAGCCTCTCATAACAATCCAAAATAAACTCATAGGCGTCCTCATTATCAGAACCAAGAAACACATGAGGCTTTAGTTTCAAAAACATTTCATGCTCATTACCAGTCATTACAGGATCCAACAAAGGATGAAAAAAAAATCAATACCTAATGTTGCATCTCCCCTTGGACCAGTAACTGTAGCGAGGAGATTAGTTGGGGGTTGAGTTGCTTGCCCTGCTAGAAGGATTCCAGGACCAACCAATCCCTTTAGAAAAGTCATGATCTGCTAAGCTAACACTGGGTCTAAGGGAGGAACGCCAGTATTCCCAGCCGGTGCATCCTCTTCCTGTCCAACATCCTCCTCGTCTCCAATATCCACATTCTCTTCTACCTTTTCATGATGTGTGGGAGGAACTTCATCTCTGGGTGCATTCTCAACTGGTGCTCCATCCCTAGTAGGTGCTACTTGTCCTCGACCTCTTCCCTTCTCTTCTCTGCCCCTGCCTCGACCGCGACCTCTGGCTGCGGACCCTTCGATTGGTTCATTGACGGGAGCTACAGGCCTGACGCTGTTGAATCTAGTGTTAACCATCTGTGGACAGAAGAATGAAGGAGATTAGATACCAATTGGACCCAAGTTATAGCACGAAATGAGACAACATAAAATAGAGAGATTTCCTAAAGTCCTATAGCCTCTCGAAGAAAAGTACAGACATTTCCATACCGTTCCGCAAGACTCTACTAGAATCATTTTGGTACATCGAGATCAACAACCTAGGGTTCTGATACCAACTTTGTCACGACCCTGACCGCCGTGAGTGGCACCCATATTAACCCTCTGGTGGGAAAACCATAACTACTAATTAACTAACCTCAAACTAGGCATTTAAATATACATAAGTAGGTTTAAATGAAGAAAACGAAAGTTCCCATAAACTTCCAAAAGATCTAACAACGACTAACAAAAAAATGCGGAAATAAATCCCTAGAGCCTGAAAGTCAATGTACCAAAACTCTAACAAGGAACCAACAATCTAAAGGAAATGGGTACAACCCAACTAAACATAAGAAAATCTTAAGTACTAGTCTAAGTTTGAATAACACTGGACTAAACATAATGAAAACTCATGGCAGCCTGGAAGAACTGGCTCACGTTGAATTCGAATCGATTACTGGTTTTCTAAACGAGGTCTGTCAATAGCCGCCTGAAACAAAGAAAAAGCAAGTGCAGTATCAGTACACAACCATAGTGAACTGGTAAGATCACACGGCTATCCCACTAAGTGCAATATAAGCAAGTCATTACCACATTATAAAACATGAATACACCGTTCATACACAATATTAATATCATTTCGGATCAATGCACAATTCCACATTATCAATTTTACGCATATATGACAAGTCATTGGTCCTCTCACGGAACTTATACTCAAACAGTTAGTGTGCCGGATCATGACACACGTTCCAAGTTAGTGTGCCAGTTCGTGACATCCGATCCAGAGTTTATGCCAATACGTGGCAACCGATCCCACTTAGTGTGCCGGTTCGTGACACCCAATCCATTCAACATACAACAATCACAATGTACATTATCAAAATCATACAATCAAGAGGTGATTCATGACATATAGTTATTCGATCATACTCATTTACGATTAATGTGATCAATAATGCAACATTTGCATACATATATGCAATATAATAAAGCAAGTACAAACATATATCACACACATGAAATCACAACCATCACCTACCTCGAACAAAGCTTGAATCCCCTAAGATGCTTGATTATTCCCTTTCGAGATTCTTTCCTCTTGCTCTAGGTCTATAAACAAACAATTAAATGCGATGATCAATAATTAAGGTCTAATTTACTCGAATTACAACTAACCCAATCACCCAAGGCCCAAATTATGATCCTAAGGTGCAGCTAGGGTTTTTCCCACCATTCAAAACCCTCCCCAACAATATCCAATCACAATTTTACGTTCTACTAATAGTAAAATGGAATCGGGGAGCGAAAACCTTACCTTTAACACCAAATTTCATGTAAAACTATCAAGAACAAGAGTGGGGTCGTCTCCTAGCTCTCAAAAATGGAAATTGCAGATTAATGACACTTTTGGGGTTTATTATCGACTTATTTCGCGACTGTCCTGCTGTGGCAGCCCTCACCCCGCTACAACGACCCCGCCTTGTTGGCACTAATCCCGTTATAGCGGCTTGAACGGAGACAAAAAGTCAATTCAAAAGTTCCAAACCTCCATTTCACAATTAGAACCCCCCGTTTGTTACCAGATTTTCCTAGACCTTACTGACTCCGATTTCGTCCAAATTTTGACTAGGTTGGGAAATTTTAAGTTACTACCAAAAAGTTTTCCGGCCCAAAATCTTTCCCCAATAGATTTTCCATAAGGACAAAAACAAGTCGTTATAGTCGCATGTATATATTATGAAAATGATTCACTTTTAGGGATCGTTTGGTTGCTGGTTAGAGTTATGCAGGTATTGGTAATATGTGTATTAGTTAATGCAGGTATTAGTAATGCATGTATTGGTTATGTATGTATTAGTTATGTAGGGTTTAATTATGCATAATTTAGTTATGTAGAGTTTAATAATTTTTTTGGGTGTTGGTTTGTTATATTAAAAATCAATAAACATTATATACTTGTTAAAAATAAATTATTTGTTATGGTTAGGCAAAGTTTTAGACAGAAACTTGAATGCCACATTTTTCAACTTCCTCATATAGTTGAACCAACGTATATGTGTTAACACGGGACCACCAATGTAATAGTTGAAACTCATTGATATGATAGTACATATAATTATGTGTACATATAATATAACAAAAATAGATTCATATAAGTTAACATATGAGCAACACCGCGTACTAATGCTAGATATTATATTTGGAGCCTTTACTTCAATAATCTATAATATAGAAATGAGGAAGTTTGTTTTTTTCTATTGGATAAAGGATATCATATTTACAAAAGTCTTGGCAAGAACTAGTGGAAGCTCCAGGAGAGCTTACTTCAAGCAAAGCCATTGATATGCACATTGGTAGATATGGCTTACTTCCAATGGCAAGAACCATTGATAGAGGATGCTTGCTTCCGACAGAACAATCTATTGCTGGACACTATCCTCAACAATTATCGACATTGTCCTCACCCATAGACAATATCCTCAACAATTTGAATGTCTACTTACTTTTCAAAATAGTAATGGAGTACATTAAATCTAAATTTCAGTTTCGTCATACTAAATAATTCATTCAGCTACAATTTTCACATATTGCCATATCCTAAAATTGAGAGTCCATTGTTCAAGCAACAAAATAGATTTTATAAAATGAAGAATACAAAAAATCTAACACATACCATTGAGACAAACTTGAAATTCTAGTATCGTGGCCTCACGAAATCAAACTAGACTCGCCTTCATTAAATGTGAAAGAAACTTACATAATTCATTGTTAAATTATATAAACTGGCACATAAAACATAGGCAAAATAAAAGTGAACTAGGCCATGGTTATACCTTAAAAAATAGCTACACCAAAAACCATTCAAAGGTTTAAAGTTTATCATCAATAATCATTCATACCATAATGTAACAATCAAGTTTATTGATGCTTAAAAAGCACTCCATGAACTTTGTGTTGCTCCAGCTGATACACTAGATTCCCCTTGAGCAATTTGATCTTCTCTTTTAGCTGGAGCAATATCATCTTCATCGACAACTATAATAGGAAATCCCAAAGACATGTCGTTAATTAGTAACTTCTTGAGCTTCAATTCTTTCTATTTCTTCCACATCAACTTCTGGCCCCTCGGCAAATTGTTCAGTAGCTCCATCCTTGCAAAATATCTCTTCCCAATCAGCAAATAATGGTCATTTCTTAAATGTCATTCACTTGGCATATGGATCGACCTAAGAATAAAAGAAACAAGTATATAAAGTAACTGACACTATTCCAAAGACAGAGATCATATTCACCAAGAGAAAATATAAGTAACTAGCATTAGTTTACTAATAATTTAAACAATTGTAAATCACCTTTATGAAACCATCCCAAGCTTTTGGATCGTCAACCAAGATATTTCCATTGCTGTATCGAAATCCTAAGTCACTTCAACTTTTTACAACTATATGGTCATATAATGCTTTTTCCACCCTCTTATTTAAAAAAAATATATTTGGTAGAGCTTGCAATCCACAATTAGGATGACAAACATTCATATGTTGTTCCAATTCCATCAAATATCCATCTTTAAAGGTTTCATTATCTTCTATCCAATTATTAGCACACAACTTTTTTAATCCACCAACCAGAGTGAGTTCCTCTTCTTGAGTCCACACCCCTGTTGCCCTTTTTTGAAACATGTTAGACATTTTAGTGGGACTGCCAATTTTAATCTGTAAGAATGTAAAAAATTACAATTTATGCTAACTTATTTTCACATATATTGCATTCGTCTCTCACCAGATTTACAAGAGAGAAAAAACAAAATGATAAGAAGAAGAAGAAAGCATAAGAAAAGGTTAAGATTTCAAAAGTTTCTAACCTCAAATAAAGAATTTAGATCGAGCGTTCTTCAAGATTTGCCTCTTAGATAATGAAAATTTAGATCTATAAAAAGGCATATAATGTATCTAATTGTATTTAATTAGAAGTGATGAAGGGTCAGAGCTATCTATCGACCATACACAATTGAAATGGTCAGCATTGGAGGTAGTAAATCCATCCGTCCTTTGGTTAGTAATGGAAGGTTAATGCAATTCTAAGGAGTGAAGAACAATTGAATGGTAATCCTGTTATGGATTCTGAAGTTAGACTTTGAGCAACTAATGACACAAATAGGCTTGACAGATTTGAGAACAGTTGGAAAATCATTTGGCCAAAACATCACAGTTAAAACGCCTAATTGCACAAACTCAAAATGAAAGCTTCAAAACCCGATCACGACCCGGAGTTACCCCCTAGAAGAGACACGGCGTACTTGATCCCAAAGGGGTCGCATACAAGCCTCTAGCATCATCATACCATAAGACAAAGAAATAATGCGGAAAAATTTAAAACTTTTACAATAGAAATCAAACTTCATTTTCATAAGAAAGTCATAAGAATCCAGATTTTGTCTCATTTACCATCTAAACATAGTAATACAAAGTTTGGGACTTTGCCATTTACATCAATAAAAGTCTTAATATAAGAGAATCACAGTTTGAACAAAGAAATCAAAATCCATCCTTGAACTTGAGGACTCACCACAACTTGGAGATAAGCAATCCAAGTCTTCTTCAAGAAAGGAGAGTGTATGTCACCTAGCCAGAACCTACACTTATCATAATGTAGAGGAAGGAGAGGTTAGCACAAAATTGTACCAAGTATGGAAACATGCATAAAATCCTTAAAATATGATAAAAATCACATTTTAGTTGAAAGGAATGCATTTTCAATGTCAAAGACAAGCCATAATCACATTTATATTCCCAACATAATAATATCAACACCATAGCAACCCATAAAGAACACTTGTGCAATGTATGGTTGGCATCCCATAATACCAACCATACCAAGTACTCCTTTGAAGCTACCTTATTCATACATATCAGATTTAGACCTTATCATAATCAATAGACATCAATAAGAAAATAGTCATGTACATTACTTGACCATAAGGAAAGTCAATCACAACAACTATCCATTCAACATACATGCACACATTCATATCTCATCATAACATAAAAGAACCATCCCATAACATCCTACTAAGTCTACTTGTGCAATGTGGAAGTGAAGTCCCATACCCCCACTCCTACTAGTAAACTCACCAAGAAGTCATAATATAGTTCATGTCTAATTTATTATCTTATCATATAGGGAAGAGTAGCCATAACCGACATAGACCATGTGAGCTACATGGAATCCGGTGTCGTGTAACCCCACACCGAAAGAAGGTGTCCTACTTGCCTATGGTAGAACTAACATGTTTAGCTTTTAGATGGATCCACTAGCGAAGGTCTTATGTGGGCACATAGTTAATTCTTTTCATGAATCTTGAGTTGCCTTGAAGCATAGGAAATCACCTTGCCATGTTGCATGAGAACACACCCCAACCCTACTCTCGAAGCATCACAATATACTACTAATCCATCGATACCCTCCGGTAAGGTCAACATCGGAGCGGAGGTGAGTCTATCCTTCAATTCTTGAAAGCTTTTCTCACAAGCCTCCGACCACTCGAACTTGGACTTCTTTTGGGTCAAGGCCGTTAATGGAGAAGCGACGGATGAGAAGCCCTCAACAAATCTCCTATAATACCCGGCCAAACCCAAAAAACTTCTAATATCGATGGGACTTAGGGTCTAGGCCAACCCTTGACTGCGTCCGTCATCTTAGGATCAACTTCTATTCCCATGCCCGATACAATATGCCCAAGAAAAGCAACTGACCTTAGCCAAAACTCACACTTACTAAACTTAGCATATAGTCGGTGGTCCTTAAGGACTTGCAATACTATCCTCAAATGATCCTTATGTTCACCTTCACTCCTCGAATATATCAAAATATCATCAATAAATACAATCACAAATGAATCAAGATATTGTCTAAACACCCTATTCATTAGGTCTATGAATGTCGTCGGGGAATTTGTTAACCCAAAAGACATAACCACAAACGAACGAAGATCTATTTTGGAGAAAAAGGTAGCCCCTTGGAGTTGATCAAACAAATCGTCAATCCTAAGAAGTGGATACTTATTCTTTATAGTGACTTGTTCAATTGGTGGTAATCAATACACCTCCTAAGGGACCCGTCTTTCTTTTTCACAAATAATACCGGAGCACCCTATGGAGATATGATTGGTTGAATAAAACCCTTATCTAGAAAATCCTTGAGTTGTGCCTTCAATTCCTTAAATTCGGTCGGAGCCATCCGGTAAGGGGGAATGGATATGGGTTTTGTATCCAGCATAAGATCAATGCCAAAGTCTATTTCCTGTTCGGGAGGAATACCGGGAAAGTCATCGGGGAAGACTTCTGGATACTTTCTCACTACAGGGACCGACTCCAAAGAAGGAGTCTCGGACTCAATGTCCATGACCCTAACAATGTGATACATACACCCCTTTGAGATCATTTTACAATCTTTTAGACACGAAATGAAACGACCTTTATGGATATAGTTTCCCCCTTTCCATTCTAAAACAGGCTCATTTGGAAATTGAAACTTTACAACCCGAGTTTTACAATCAATGGAAGCAGAACAAGCATGAAGTAAATCCATTCCCAAGATGACATCAAAGTCCAACATATCTAATTCTATCAAATCAACCAAAGTGACTCTATGAGACAAAGAGATTGGACATATCCTATACACTGTTTTAGCTACAACCAAATCACCCATCGGGGTAGAAACTGAAAAGGGTTCTTCTAAGACATCGGGGAGTACATCAAATTTCATAGCCACAAAAAGAGCAACAAAAGATAAGTGGCACCAGGGTCTAATAATGCATAAACATCAATGGAAAATACTTGCAACATACCAGTAACAACGTCCGGAGAACCCTCTTGATCACTTCGGGATTGGAGGGCATAAAAGCGGTTCTTCTTGGGAGAATCATAATTGGAACCACTTGGAGGAGCTTGATTACCCTCTCTTCCCTTGGCCACACGAGTTGGACAATCTTTCAATTGATGTCCGCTTATGCCACATCCATAGCACACACCCATACCGGCAAGACATTTGCCCTCATGCTTTTTACCACACTTGGCACATGTAGGTCTCTCCATGGAAGATCTACCCCTATTGCCTCCTTGAGGCTTAGGGTTAGTCACCCTATCTTTTTTTGGGCTTTGGAGCATTGTAGGAGCTTTGGTTGGAAAACCTCTTCTTGAACCTTGGTCCACTTTGGCCCTCAAACTTACCTTTGGAAAAATTTCCATCATCAACCCTTGCCCTCTTTACCTCTCTATTCTTCTTCCTAAGCCTTGTCTCCTGAACTTGTTGAGCATATACCATCAACCGTGAGATATCCATGTTGTCATGGAGCATTTCCACACGATATTCTTCTTCAATGACATCAGACACACCATTCACAAATCGACTCATCTCATCCCTTGGATTAGAAACCAAAGATGGGGCATTTTTGGACAACTTAGTGAATTTCAAGGAGTATTCTTGGACATTCATACCTCTTTGGCGAAGGTTGATGAACTCCTCAACTTTAGCTTCCCTCTTCTCACGGGGGAAGAACCTATCAAGGAAGGCCTTCTTGAATACTTCCTAACTTATGGGACCTGCTCTTAGCCTAATTATCCTTCCATTGTGTGTACCATACTTGAGCCACATCTTTCAATTAATACCCGGCTAATTCGACTTCCTCAATAGAAGTGACCCCCATAGCCTCCACTATCTTGTATACCTCCTCTAAAAACTCTTGTGGGTCTTCATTCACTTTGGAACCCAAGAAAATAGGAGGGTTCATCCTAGTAAAATCTTGCAACCTTGAGGCCATGGTACTCACATTGGGGTTTACCTGGGGCCCAACTTCTCGGTTAGCTTGGGCCGTTATGGCTTGGGCTTGAGTGGTGACAGCTTGAGTTTGAACCATCATGAGTTGAGTCAAAGTTTGGAGAGCCGCCCTTATATCCACATTAGTCATAGCCCCTTCATCATTAGGAACTTGAGGGTCTTAAGAGCTTGAGGGGGAACCTCCTCATTCACATTCTCTTTTACCGCCCTCTTAGCATTAGCCCTTCTTGTATTCATTGCCTATAATCACAAGAAAAGGGTTAGGAGAAAGGACTTCATAGAGTTAAGACTCCAAGCACGACTAAAGAGTAATGGAAAAAGAGAAAGTTTCTAAACATCTTATAGCCTCTCATTCAAAAGTGTGGCGCGCTTCACACTCATGAACAAGACTCTACTAGGCGTGGTTCATGAGACATCAACCTAAATATTATCTCAAAACCCTATGCTCCGATACCAAGTTTATCATGACCCGGAGTCACCCCCTAGAAGCGACACAGCGTACTTGACCCCGAAAGGGTCGCATACAAGCCTCTAGCATCATCATAAGACATAGAAACAATGTGGAAAAAATTAAAACTTTTACAATAGAAGTCAAACTTCATTTTCATAAGAAAGTCATAAGAATCTATAATTTGTGTCATTTACCATCTAAACATAGGAATACAAAGTTTGGGACTTAGCCCTTTACATCAATAAAAATCTTAATATAAGAGAAGCACATTTTGGACTAAGAAATGGAAATCCGTCCTCGAACTTGAGGACTCACCACAACTTGGAGATAAACAATCCAAGTCTTCTTCAAGAAAGGAGAGTGTATGTCACCTAGCCGAAACCTACACTTACCAAAATGTATAGGAAGAAGGGGTTAGCACAAAATTGTTCTAAGTATGGAAACATGCATAAAATCCTTAAAATATGATAAAAGGGACATTTTAGTTGAAGGGAATGTATTTATCAAGTTTGGAAACCAACATGCATTTTCAATGTCAAAGACAAGCCATAATTACATTTATATTCCCAACATAATAAATATCAACACCTTAGCAACCCCTAAAGAACACTTGTGCAATGTATGGTTGGCATCCCATAATACCAACCAAACCAAGTACTCCTTTGAAGTTACTTAGTCATACATATCATATTTAGACCTCATCATAATCAATAGACATCAATAAGAAAATAGTCATGTACATTACTTGAACATAAGAAAAGTCAATCACAACAACTATCCATTCAACATATATACATGCACACATTCATATCTCATCCCAGTAAACTCACCAAGAAGTCATAGTATAGTTCATGTCTAATTTATTATCTTATCATATAGGGAAGAGTAGCCATAATCGACATAGACCATGTGAGCTACATGGAATCCGGGGTCGTGTAACCCCACACCGAAAAAAGGTGTCCTACTTGCCTAAGGTAGAACTAACATGTTTAGCTTTTAGGTGGATCCACTAGCTAAGGTCCTATGTGGCACATAGTTATGGGATATGGAGATTGCTTCTAGAAACCCGACCTATTGCATTGGCGGAGGAGCTTCCATCTCATGAGTTCACTTAGATGACCCAACCTATTGCATTGGCGGAAGGGCCTTTACCTCATTGTCCATATCCACTCGGTGCTAAGCATTATTTCCCAAAATATACATAATTAGTCTTAAATTACATTTACATGTGTGAAGGAATGCTCTACCCTTCATTCGATACAATTCATCAAAATAGCTCATAGATTCATTAAAGGTGAGAATGTACTTTCAACCTTAGAATCGTCATCAACATGTGAGTAGAACTTTCACATTACATTCATTGTGTTTTCATGAGAATTAGCCTTTCAATCAACACAACAATGTTATCACCATCCTAGAGAAGTCATACATGAATATATGTAAAGGGTAAGGGGAGAATTAAGCTTTCAATAATACCTCAATTTACACAATGGTGACAAGTTCTTTACCTTTCAAGTGAATTGTAAGTTCACATACAACTATCATCAATCATGAACCAACCTTCACAATTTACCCCCTTCAAGGGTCATGAACAAAGTCTCACAATCACACTTAGAAATACTACTTTAAGCATGAATAAAACAAGATTCAATAACTAGATTAACATAGGAACAATTCATAGTAAGTATCTTATATCAATACACCCATCACAATTCATGAAATTAGGGTCATGGGGTAGTTCATGGGTTCATGGGGAATTTTACAATAAAAATCACCTTTAAACATCAAATCATCCTTAATATAATGCAATTAACATAATAAAACCATTTTTAGGAAGAACCCATGGATAGAATGAAAACCCTAGTTTTTGAACAATATACCCAATTTCGAAATTAAAGTTGAAGGGATTCATGGAGAAAAGTGTTCCATGAATCAAGGTTCCCATACCGTAATTGAAGCTTTTCCCATGAATTGGAGTTGATAAGATGGATTCTTGAGCCCTAACATTCAAGTTCTTGGTGTTCTTCAATGGAGGAAATTCTAGAGGGAGAAATATTGAGAGGAGAGGATTTTGGGGAAATATTTGGAAGTTTGTGAATAATGACCATGTCTTGTGAATTTTGACTTAAAACTAATATATATTTTACCCCTAAAATACCCAAAACACCCCCACTTTAATTGGACTTAAAAAATAAAAGACTTAAATGACCCTCACATAAAGGACTCAGTCCAGGCTCACGACCATCTTCACGAGCCTAGGTGAGGACCACGACTCGTGGTCCTCCTCGTGAAGATTGGGGCAGTACCCCTTCATGGTGACACAAGGCTCACAAGTTCAAGGCATCACCACGAGGGGCTCCACGAGCCGTGGTCCCTCTCGTGGTCCTTGAGGCAGTGGCCTTACCACTTGGGACCATTGGCTATTTGCCTAAGTCAACTTCACAAGCACCTCCCATGCCGTGGTCATGACCATTGGCTAGGGGTGTGCATTCGGTTTTTTGGTTTGATTTTATACTATTCGATTTGGGTTTTTGGTTTTTGGTTTTGAAGAAGTGTAACCCAATCCGAACCAAAATAAATTTGGTTTGGTTTGGTTTTTGTCTTTTTGGTTTGGGTTTTTTCGGTTCGGTTAATCGGTTATGTCAATAATTAGAAACATAACAAAAAGTTACATTTCCAATTTGGAAAAAAT
>JAJOOE010005215.1:0-29192 GCA_036250405.1 Solanum raphanifolium
ACTAATATGCAATAATTTAAAATAAAAATGCAACAACCAAAATGATAACATGAACAAAATGGTAGTAACAATTCTAATTAAATAATAACAAAAAGTTGTTGGACATTCTTAGAATAATAGGAATTGAAGCAAACAAATAATAAACAATAATGAAGGAAAAAAATGAATTTTAACAGGAAAGAATAACACCACTAACAATAGCAATGATAATAATTGATAACTATCAACATAAAAAGTCAACAAAAACATATACGAACTTAACAATAACTTAAAATAATAATAAAAAGAAACAGTAGCAACCAGAACATGTTACTCATAAATGAAACATTGTAAATTGCACATAATATATTTAATAATAATAATAAAAAGAACATAAATAACAGTAGAAAGTTAAATAAAAATAAAATACCAAAGTATCTTAAACAAAACCAAACAAATTTGTAAAGATTAGAAATAAAATAGAAAAAGATAGTGATATTATTGGAGTTTCAAATCTCCGTCAGTAGTTTTGTTTTCGAATTTCGCTGGAATGGAGCTATTGTTTTCATTGTTGGTTGGAGTTTAATGGAGCTTGAAGCTCTAGTTCGCCGGAATGTGCAGATTTGGAGACCTGCAAAATAAATAAAATATCACAAAAGGGGAAAGGGGAAGGGGACTGAGCAAGTTGGTGTTCAAGTTTGCCGGAGGTTGGAGAATATAATGGAATTTGGATGGTTGGGGTCTGGTTGTTATTTGTTTGAACTGTTGGTTTGGGGATTTGGGTTGGGTCTGGTAGAGAAGAAAGGGGTTGCTTTGTGCTTCGTTTGGTTGTATTCCGGCAGGGTTTTGCTGGAAAAATGAAGAAGAGGGAGATGGGGTCGGTTGGCTGTTCCAGTTGCTCGTCAGAGCATGGAGCTTGTGGGTTTTTGGAGCTTCACTAGAGTTCGGAGGGAGATGGAGGTGGAAGTTCGTTGGTGGTGGTTTCGGTTCGCCAGAAATAGAGAAAAACTAGTGGGTTTTACCCGAAAAATGAACGGAAACAATGAGAGTGAGGAGGAAAGGGTTAGGGTCTTTGTGGTGGTGGATTCAGCGGAAATGGTACTCCGGCGAGGGTGGTACTCCGGCTGTGAGCTGGCCGGAAAGAGGAAATACAGTGAAGAGACCCCCCCTTTTTTTATCTAAAAATTATTAAACTCTATCCTAAAATATTATCCACCACCCCTTAACTTAATAAACAAGCTATTCTTTAAATAGAGAATTGAAGACCACCAATAGTACAATATAACTATCTTAAAACCGTGGGCCAAAACTACCGGTTAATAACATATCTGTGCATGAAATCTTATACATATCAGAATGAATTTCTCGACTGTGCAAAATATCAAAATGAATATTAATAAAAATAAAATGAATATGAAAAAAAGTAATGAACGTAACCAATGATATGTAAAAAATGCAATTTAACTTAAATAATGATTTTATAAAAAATGAACAAATATTTGAACGTATTCAACCAGCTGTGACAAAATAATATAAACAAAATTAACCGATAAAAATCCTAATACTTTGAGAATAAGGATAATTATCAACAAATTGCATTAAAATGGAAAAACATGTATTTTGTACTATTTAAAAAATAAAATAAATAAAAGGTATTAACTTTAGAAATATCATACCAAATTTGGTGTCAACAATGCTCCACCCACCTTGGGAACAGTAACAACAACGGGGGGATTGGCTGGAGGTTGAGCCGCTTAGACTGTGGAAAGGACTCTAGGGCCGACCAATCCTTTCAGAAAAGTCATGATTTGTTGAGCTAACACTGGGTCTAAGGGGGTAATACATGTAGTCTCTGCCTGTGCATCCCCCTCTGGTCCAATTTCCTCCTCGTCTTCGACCTCCACATTCTCTTATATCTCTTTGTGATGGGCAGAAGAGGCCTCTTCTCTGGGAGCATTCTCAACTGGGGCTCCACTCCTGCCAGGTGCTACCCTTCCTCAAGCCTCTACCCGCACCTCTTCCTCTGCCCTTACCTCGACCACAACCTCTTGTTGCGGGATCCTCAGCTGGCTCATTGGTGGGGACTACGAGCTTGACGCCATTGTATCGTGTGTTAACCATCTGCGGACAGAAGAGTGAAAGATATTAGATACCAATTTGGATCACCAGATACCAATTGGAATGATGTCATAGCACAAAAGGAGAAGAAAACAGATAGATTTCCTAAAGTCCTATAGCCTCTCGAAGAAAGGTATAGATATCTCCGTACCGTTTCGCAAGACTCTACTAGACTCGTTTTCGTACAATGAGATCAATGAACCTAGGGCTCTGATACCAACTTTGTCACGACACAAACCGTCGTGATTGACACCCACACTAACCCTCTGGTGGGGAACCACCACTACAACCCAACTAAGCAACTTAATGAAAACTGAGCATTTAAAGAAACCAGCACGTTAGTAGAATAGATAAACAGTAATACTAACTTGCAGTAAGCAAATAACACAAAGTGTTTTTATACTAGTCCGGATCACTGATGTGGTGCTTAGTCCAGTCCCCTTGGGTTTCAAGGGTTTCCTTTAGAGCTTTGAAGTGAACTTGTGATGTTCAGAGTTTCCATGATTTTATACTATCTAATATGCAAATCAGAAGTTCTAACTTGACACTTCCTCTACTTGTAAGCCTACACTCAGAATCTTTCTTTCTCTTTTCATTTCAATTGTTCACTCACGTGATTACAAAGCTTTATGAAAGATAAAATAAGATTGCACTATAAGCTCAAGTGAAGTTGCGTACTTCACACCTATATCTGAGGGGGTATAAATATGAACAAACTTGTGCTCTTGTAAGGAAAACCAAAGGGAGTTATACTTTAATCAAGGATTTGAGGAATCCCTTGATTAAGGCGATTTGCTGATCCATGTCTAAATTAGATATGTGCATGGTAAATCACATTCCTTCCTTCTTGATAGATATGACTCGATTCTGTGCTTGGCGGGAGGATTTATCTTGACTTTTGGCTTGATCTGATTTCCTTTCTTCTCTTGATGGCTTGGCTCTATTCTTGGCTTGATTGATGATTTCTTGATCTTGTCCTATCAATCACGATTTGCTTGATTGATTTGCTGCCAGCTTTAGGCCATATGTTGATGATTCTTAATCCCTTTGATTATGCCCTTTCTTTATGTAATAGTTGTAAGGATCAAAATATATCTCTTTCCATGTTGGTGTTATTTGCTTGGATCATTTCCTTATTGGATCTCCATGCCTGCGAGAATTGTGAGTAGTATGTTAAGTGTCATTTATCAGAATTTACATAACACTAAGAAGCTAACAATCTCCCCCTTTTTGATAATGACAATTAATTCACAATTTTAAATAGAGTGTGGAGAGACAATGATACTTCCCTGAGATATGGCTGTATGTGTAGCTCCCCTTGCCTTGAGAGCTTCATGAATGTGTCAAACTTTGAACTTGGTTCCACTGTCTTAAAAATTGTGGAGGCAAATTTTCTCCCCCTTAGGTATAATAAAAAAGAACAAGGAACCAAATATAAACAGAAACAGGTAAAAGCAACTAAAAGTAAAGTAGTCCAGAGGTAAGATAGTTCTGAGGAAACAGTCCAAAATAGGAAGATCCCTATTGAAACAAGTCCAAAACGGGCAATTAGAATAAGCATTCAAAAGTCAGAGGTTAGCGATCACTCAAAAAGTACTTAAGAGTGTTGATGACTTTCCCACAGAAGGTATTGTAACAACGTTCCACACCTCGTGAGAGACTGGAGTAAGAGGTCTGAACTGAAATTACAAGATCATTGTTAAAGGAGCTGAGTCCACCTTTGAGAGAGTCAACTTGTCAGATCAATTTGTTGACTATGTAGATTCTTTCATGTTTAATTCCAGTCATAGCAATGCGTAGTTTACCTACATCAGTGGTAGTGTCCTTCTGTAAGCAAAAAAACTTTTCAACAGCATCGTGGAGTCTCCAATCCACGTTCTACTCCAAGAAGCCTGGTTTTTAGTTCATCATTGTCCTGCATTAGATGGGCAGCCAAGTCTGCAAAGATTTTAGTCGGTTTAGAGGTCTCAGCTCTTGTCTTGACAGAGTCCTTTTTGACCTATTTATTTTCAACCTACAAATATCCCATACTTGAAAAAGTATAAGAGTCATAAGTGGCATTAATACAAACAGGTGTAAACATAGAGAGATCCAGCAGACAATCCACTAAGATTCGTGATATAAGCAATCCATAAGGTAGTCTGGCAGATGGATGAGGGTCTTCAACACTTTCCCACATGTATTCCTGAACCATTCTGCCCAGTTGATGTAATATTTCCTAAGTAAACAATAGAGAACAAACTCATCACGAGTAGAGATATTACTCAGATATCCCTTCCTGGGAATGAGAGAGGTTGCAACTATATGAGCCAATATGCGATGCTCGAAGCAGAGAGACAAAGGCCCAAAATCAGAAAGGTCAGAATCGGACTTCGCGACGGCTCTCTTAGCACCTTCTAGAGAGACTTCAAAGTCATCAGGCCATATTTCGTTCATATACGGAATCACACCAGAAAATTTCTTACCAAAAACATCTTCAAACAATTGGTCATTGACTATAATGCAATTTCCCAACACCAGTGTTTCCAACTTACCGCTATCAGAGGATATGCGAAGATTCGCCTAAAAAAGTCTAACAAGCTCTTCGAAAAATTCAAGACCACAAAGAGTAAAGAGCACATATAACTTCTGAACCTTGAGCTAAGTACTTACCGGACAGTTAGAGTCCTTTAGTTGATTGAGATTAACAACATGGCCTGGAACAATAGGACGAGTTTTGAAATTTTCATACCTGATCTTCTATTCGACACCCCAAAATCGGTGCATGTCCTTTGGAGAGAGGGATCCTGTCACAAGAGGACAAGGTTTCTTTGAAGCCTTTTTCTTGAAGGAAGAAGCTCTCGTCTTAGAAGAGAGGGAGAAATCTTTGATTCCGATTAATCGAAAGACAGAGACAGGATGTCTACTTCGAAAGAGCTTGAAGGAGAAACATTTTTTTGGGAGGCCATTGAACGAGATCTCGTCATATTTTGGTGAGAAAGAAGGACAGAAGACATAAAAATAAATAAAGAAGAGAGAAGGAAAAGGAAAATATTTAAGAAAGGAAAAGGGAGAAGTCAGAAAAGGAAAATACGGGTGATGTGAAGTGGAAGAGGCAGAGCTGGCCATAATTATGGTTGAAAAATATAGGAAATAAAAAAAACATTAAATGAATAAGGAATATTAATTAAAGTAAGTAATATCAAGTCAGTTTCGAAGGAAACCAAATCTTTCCTCAAGCAAAGTTTTGTAAAAATATCGGCTAACTGATTTTCAGAATCAACAACTTCAAGCACAAAATCACCGTTTTAAACATGATCGCGAATAAAATGATGCTTTATATCTATATGCTTAGCCCTGGAATGATGCACAATATATTTAGATAGACTAATGGCACTAGTATTATCACAAAAAATGGGTACGCTCCCTCGAAGGATAGATCATAGTCCAAGAGTTGATGCATTATCCAAAGTAGTTGAGTGCCATAACTTCCGACTGCCAGATATTCAGATTCAGTAGTTGAGAGACCAACGGAGGTCTGCTTCTTACTATGCCAGGAAATAAGGGATTTTCCTAAGAACTGGCATGTTCCACTGGTGTTTTTTCTGTCATTTTTATCACCTGCAAAGTCAGCATCTAAATATCTAATTAAATCAGAACTTTTAATAAAAGGATACCATAACCCCATATCAGAGGTTCCAATAAGATATCGAATAATTCTTTTCATGGTGGTGAGATGTGATTCCTTTGGGATGGATTGGAATCGTGCACATTTGCAAACGCTGAACATGATGTCTGGTCGACTAGTAGTGAGATATAATAGAGACCCAATCATTCCTCGATAAAGTATTTCATCAACTGCTTTTCCAGTTGTATCGGATTCTGCATAGGTGGAGGGACTCATGGGAGTTCCAAAGGCTTTACCTTTTTCCATTCCAAATTTTTTGATCAACTCTTTTGCATACTTACCTTGATTGATAAAAATTCCTTTTTTTGATTGCTTAATTTGAAGACTGAGAAAGAATGAGAGCTCTCCCATTAGACTCATTTAAAATTCACCTTTCATGAGATTTGCAAAATTCTCACAAAGAGAAAGATCAAAGCTTCCAAATATAGTATCATCAACATAAATTTGAACAATAAGAATACATGAATTAGATTTTTTTGTAAACAGAGTTGTATCAATTTTCCCTCTGTGAAAATCAGTTTTATAAGAAATGTGCTCAATCTTTCATACCAAGCTTTTGGAGCTTGTTTTAGACCGTAGAGAGCTTTTGATAATTTAAAAACATAATCAGGACAAGAAGGATTTTCAAAACCGAGAGGTTGTTTAACAAAAACTTCTTCTTTAATAAAACCGTTTAGAAAGGCGCTTTTAACGTCCATTTGAAAGAGTTTGAAACAATTGAAAGAAGCAAGCACTAGAAGAATTCGAATAGATTCCAACCTTGCTACAGGAGCAATTGTTTTATCATAGTGGATTCCTTCTTGCTGAGAGTAACCTTGAGCAACTAACCTGGCTTTATTTCGGATAACTTTACCATTTTCGTCCAATTTGTTGCGAAATACCCATTTGGTTCCCATCACAGAACAATTCCTAGGTATTTAAATAAGAGTCCATACTTGTTTCTTTTCGAATTGATCAAGTTCTTCAGTCACTTCTTGTATCCAAGACTCATCTTCCATTGCTTCATTAATTCGTTTTGGTTCCATTTGAGATATGGGAGCTAATGAGGCTTGTTTCTTGAGAGAGGATCTTGTCTGGATTTTGTCATCTGGTTTTCCCAGAATGAAGTTTTCAGGGTAGCTGGCATTGTGTCTCCATTCCCTGGGAATGTTTACTTTGTCGGCCGGAGTAGTCGACTCCACTTCTGCTGTAGCTGGCTCTTCATTGAGATTTTCAGTGGACACTTTTGGAATCTCTTCTGCTAGTTTGGATGTTTCAATTTCGTCCTCACCTGCTTCTCTTTCCCGCATTCTTGTATTAGTGTCATCAAATACCACATGGACAGATCCTTCAACACTTAAAGTTCTTTTATTAAAGACTCAAAAGGTCATGCTAATAGGTGCATAACCTAGAAAAATACCTTTGTCACCTCTTGGATCAAATTTTCCAAGATTGTTCTTACCATTATTGTGGATGAAGCATTTGCATCCAAAAGGATAGAAATAGTTGATGTTAGGTTTCTTTCCTCTCCATAGTTCATAAGGAGTCTTCTTTAGTTTAGGCCTGATAAGATACTTATTAAGAATGTAACAAGCAGTACTTACTGCTTGTGCCCAAAAATGATCTGGAAGACTTCGATCGAGTAGCATTGTTCTTGCTATATCTTGTCATGAATGATTTTTCCTTCCTACCACTCCATTTTGCTGAGGTGATCTAGGAAAACAGAAGTTTTGAGAGAAACCATTTTCAGCGCAGAATTCTTCAAAAGGTTTATTTTCGAATTCTCCACCATGATCACTATGGATAGTTGTAATGAAGTAGCCTGCTTCTCTTTGAACTTTTCTACAAAATACTTCAAAGTTAGCAAAAGCTTTCTTTTATGAGTGAGAAAAATTACCCATGTAAACCTTGAGAAGTCGTCAATAATTACGAATGCATATCGTTTACCTCCAATGCTGGCAGTTCGAGTAGGACCAAACAGATCCATATGAAGAAGTTGAAGGGGTTTAGAAGTACTTACAATGTATTTTAGTTTAAAAGATGAACGAGTTTGCTTACCTAATTGACATGCCTCACAAATGTGATTTTTCTCAAACTTTAATTTTTGCAGACCGATGACTAGTTCAAGTCTCGATAGTTTCTCGAGGGCATGCGTGCTCGCATGTCCAATCTTTCGATGTCATAGCCAAGGATCACTTGAGACTGCATTAAGACATGGAAATTCAACATTATTTAAGATATAGATATTATTAACTCGATCTCCGATGAGGTTGAGCTTTTTATTTGGATGTTTGATGATGCAGCTAGCTGTATTGAAGGTGACTTGAAATCTAGCGTCACACAGTTGACTAATGCTGAGAAGATTATGTTTTAGTCCCTCAACCAAATACACTTCGACTAGATCGCATGATGAGCTGAGAGTGATAGTTCCAACTCTGGTTACTTCCCATTTCGCATTGTCTCCAAATCTAACACATCCTCTATCAATTCTTTTGATAGTTTTGAAATTTTCTTTCTTTCCGCACATATGTTTGGAGCATCCATTGTCAAGTACCCACATTCCCTTGTTGTAGGTTTTCTTGGATTGCTCCTGCAAAACAATATGATTAGTTTGTTTTAGGTACCCAAGTATTTTTGGGTCCTTGATGATTAGTAACTTTTGGTCTCCAGATCCATTTTCCAGAAGAATATTTCTACTGTTAAAAGATTTGTGACCAATATCACCACAAGTGTAACAAGTAATTTTAGTAGAATTTTTAGAAGAATAGGAATTAAAAATAGATCTATTTGATCTGTTAGAACTATTATTATAAGATTTTCTTCTATGAAGTGTAGTTCTGTTAAATCAGACAGAACTATGACTTGGAGATTTTCTGATTCTGTTTAACTACATTTTGACTTCCTCTTGCTCTTTTGTTAGTAAGTCGACTTCAATCTGACTTGCTTCGAGAAGAATTTGCCAATCTTTCTTTTCTTGAGAAATTTTATTATATTCGTCAATAACCTTCTATAATTCATCAGCAACCATGTCCAAAGAATTTTGTAAGTCATTACAGTTAGGACAGTTAAAAGATCTTACCTCACTTGTTTCACCTAGTGCCATGAAAGATAGATTCACCATTTCATCATGGTCGTCATCAGTTGTTTCACTTTGATCCCATGCTCCAAGACTCTTAGGATCTTCGTTTCTTCGATTGTTTCTTCTTCTCCGTTCTGGGCAGTTTTTTTTTATGTTTCCTGGTTTTCCGCATTAGTAACAACAATCATCATTCCTCTTGAAATCATTGTTCTTGAAGTCCTATTGAGGTCTCTGTCTTCTCTGTCTAAGCATTTGTCTTACTCCTCAATTGATAAGAGCCATTCATTCATCTTGATCTTCATCAGCTTCTTCTCCAATTTCAGATGTTTCATCTGTAAATGCCACAGTCTTCTTTTTATCATCCTTGTTGTACCTGTTAATATAATTTTGTTCATAGGCCATTAAGTTTCCTCGAAGTTCATCGTATGCCATTTTCTGCAGATCTCCATCTTCAAGAATGGTAGCTTTAGTTTCCAAGCATTGGGAAGACTTCTAACGAGTTTTCTGACTTGTAGTGCATTTGAATACACCATTCCAAGTGATTTGAGTTCGCAGACAATTTTACTGAATCTCGAGAACATGGATTCAACGTTTTCATCTTCGGCCATTTTGAACAACTCATATTCATTTACAAGTGAACTGATCCGAGCTTCATTTACTTTAGTGGTTCCTTCATAAGTCACTTCTAGTTTGTCCCACATTTCTTTCGCAGTTTCACATGTTGATATTTTGTCATATTCGGCTCCATTCACTGCACAATATAACAAACTTATAGCTCTAAAATTAGTTTGAATTACCTCTTGTTGTTCCTTAGTGATATCAAATGATTGAGGATCAAATGGCTTTTCAGTGCCATATTTTTCAGTCAATCCAGGAATTGGATTTGGGCCCTTCTTGATTACTATCCATGCTTGATGATTATTTAAAGAGACAAAGATTCTAAATGTCTTTCCAGTGAGAGTAATATTGTCCATTAAAGTATCGTGGTCGGTGTGAAGAATGTCCATCTTGAAGTAAAGCGCCATGAATCTGGTAGTGTGCCATTGGATCTTTGCTCAAGTGTGGTTAAACACTGAAATAGTGAGACCTTCTCTGATACCAATTGAAATTCAAAAGGAGTGGTGAATTAAAATTTTCTTAGTCGACTTTCTGTAATGGCTAGTCGACTTACCTGCACGTTAGTAGAATAGATAAACAGTAATAATAACTTGCAGTAAGTAAATAACACAAAGTGTTTTTATACTGGTTCGGATCACCGATGTGGTGCCTAGTCCAGTCCCCTTGGGTTTCAAGGGTTTCCTTTAGAGCTTTGAAGTGAACTTGTGATGTACAGAGTTTCCGTGATTTGATCATGTCTGATATGCAAATCAGAAGTTCTAACTTGGCACTTCCTCTACTTGTAAACCTACACTCAGAATCTTTCTTTCTCTTTTCTTTTCAATTGTTTCACTCACATGATTACAAAGTTTTATGAAGGATAAAAGAAGATTGCACTATAAGCTCAGGTGAAGTTGCGTACTTCACACCTAAGTCTGAGGGGGTATATATATGAACAGACTTGTGCCCTTGCATGGAAAACCCAAGGGAGTTATGCTTCAATCAAGTATTTGAGGAATCCCTTAATTGAGGCGATTTGCTGATCCATGTCCATACGCAGTAAGGACATTGATGAAGTATAAGCCCTGGCGAAGTGCATTCCTTCCTTCTTGATAGATATGAATCGATTTTGTGCTTGGCTGGAGGATTTATCTTGACTCTTGGCTTGATCTGATTTCCTTTCTTCTCTTGATGGCTTGGCTCTATTCTTGGCTTGATTGATGATTTTTGATCTTGTCCTATCAATCACAATTTGCTTGATTGATCTGCTGCCAACTTTAGGCAATCTGTTAATGATTGTTAATCCGTTTGATTATGCCCTTCATTTATGTAATAGTTGTAAGGATCAGAATATATCTCTTTCCATGTTGGTGTTGTTTGCTTGGATCCTTTCCTTATTGGATCTCCATGTTTGCGAGAATTGTGAGTAGTATATTAAGTGTCATTTATCAGAATTTACATAACACTAAGAAGCTAACACCCATAAACTCTGAAAGTTTAACAAAAATAACTAACATAACTATTGCGGAAATTCAACCCCTAGAACCTGAAAGTCAGTGTACCAAAACTCTACTAAACGACAAGTCTAAGAAAAAGGGGTACAACCCCGAAACTAAACACAAGCTAATGTCTAAAAGATAAATAGTCTTGAGTCTAAAAAGAGTGGACTAAACTAAGGATGGATCCATGGCAGCCTGAAAGAACTGGCTCACCCTTGAATCCGGTCTTAATCAGTGATCCCCTAGCTAAGGTCTATCAGTAGCCGCCTAAAGATGCCCAGTACTCAACAAAAAATTAGAAAGTGCAGTATCAGTATACAACCACAGTGTACTAGTATGATCACATCGCTATTCTAGTAAGCAAAACACAAGCATGTAATTACAACACAGTAAACACACATATACAAAATACATAGTTCAATTAGCATTTTAGGAACATACAATTTCCCAATATCAATGACAGGTAAACAAGAACATATTAATCAGAAGTGGTTCTCTTATGGAACCCATACCCAAACTGTTGGTGTGTCGGAATGTGACACCCGGTCCAATGTATGTGTCGGAACATGACACCCGGTCCAATATATGTGTCAAAACGTGACACCCGATCCAATGTATTTGTCAGAACGTGACACCCAATCCAATGTATATGTCGGAACGTGACACCCGGTCCAATCAACACAACCACAATCACAACCACACCATAAGGAATAATACTTGTAGTTATACAATCACGTAAGTGGTTCATGACATGTAATTGTTCACACATAATCATTTCATTAGAATTGATTCACCTTTCCCTATTCACATACACGCATGCATACAATGAGTAATTAACTGGTATATATCACAGAAACATGAAATCAAACAATCACCTACCTTGAAACCAAGCTTGAATCCTCCTAAGACACTTGATCCTTCCTTTTCCGGATTCTTTCCGCTTTTTCTTATTCTAAAAAAGTAATTTATCGCAAAGATCAACAAACAAGGCCTAATTTACATGAACAATAATCAAACTATCAATCCAAGGCCAAACCCAAGATCCTAAAATTCAACTAGGGCTTTTCCCACCATTAACTTCAGGCCAAACCCCTCCCCTAATGATAAATTCCCAAGATTCTTAGTTCTACGAATCAAATTAAGGATTAAGGGAGTAATTATCTTACCTTTAGCACTAGAATTCATGGAAAACTGTCAAGAACTGCCCTGGGTCATCTCCTAGCTCTCAAGAACGAAGTTTATTCAAAACAACGATTTTGGGGTTTTTTCCTGACTTAAGTCGCGACTGTCCCGCCACAGCAAGACCTAACCCGCCACAGCAGCCCCACCCTGGCGAGAATAATCCCGCCATGGTGGTTTGTACAGAGAGTCAGAATTTGAGTTCCAAGATCCCATTTCACAACACACCTTCAAACCTTGACGTTCAAAAGCTACCCTTTCACGCCAAGATCGGTTTCGGGAGTTCTACTCGCCAGAATTCGATTTCGTAAAGCCGTACAAGCTCCTTATTGTCTTGGCTATCTACTCATATGATAAAATTCATAATTAAATCCCCCATTCATTACCACATTTTCCTAGACCTCACCTGACTAAGATTTCATCCAAGTTTGGCATAGGCTAGAAATTTTCCAAGTCACTACTCAAAAGTTTTCTGGCTCAAATTCTTTCCCCATTGGCTTTTCCATAAGGACGAGAAAAGGTCGTTACAACTAGTGAATCTCTCAAGTATCTTGATTAACATGTAGATACATTTAAAAAATTGTTTTTTTTAACTTTATTATCTTATATCAATATGTGTACTTTTTCATTTCATTTCTCCGTTACGTGTCCTTCAGAAATCATAAATAAAAAGAATTTCTTTTTTAAAATTTAACCTTTCACTCTTTTATATATTCATTATTCATATATCCTGTTCATTAATAACAACATTAATAATGGAGAGTTTATTAAAAAATATTATAATATTTATATTTTTAAAAAGAATTAATTTTATGGAAAAAAAGAGAAAAATAAATTAATTCTATTTTAGCTTTGTAAATTTATATTAGGACAAATATTGTTAGTAATGTGGAAAAGTATTAAGTAATATGGGATATAGGAAATAGTTCATTAAATTTTGTGGTCTTTAATTTAACCTTCCCAATATGAAGGGTTAGAATTGAAAAACTTACCCCCTCTTTTTCTAATTAATATCACCGTAGCAAAAAATTATGCCCTTAACAAATTAATAAATACAATGTAGAATTTGCTAAACTATTTCTATTTAATAAGCGTCTCTTGAAACATGAACTCTATAAAGAAATATAAATGAACTATTGAGATTTTTTATAGAGTTCAAAATAAGTAAATTTATAAATATTCAAGAGTGTATTATTTTACTAAGATGACATTTAATTTGGTACATAAAAAGTATCATTTTGTAGGATTCCGAACTTATAATAGCAGTTTTTTTTATATACATAGTGTTAGTTATCATCAGCCAAAATTGGATGTATATATTATTTCTTCTTATGGCTTAGTTGATCCATGAATTATGTAATACCCTATATTAAAAAAAGGGCATACATGCCATTTAGCTCTCATTTTTGTTTTATAAAAGAGAACAAATTTTTTTTTAAAAAAAGGCTAAAAGCCCTAACAAAAGCAACAACAACATTGCAACTAAGAAAAAAATAAGAAAAAGGAAAAAGGAAGAGAACGCTAGCAACTTCGTTTCTTTTCCAATAAAGGAAAAGAGAAGATAAGAAAGAGTTGAAGGGTGGAAACTGTAAGGGACGTAGGAGGAGAAAGAGGTTTGAGGTAAATCTTTGTTTCATTTCTTCTTCTTCTACAGACATGCCAAGACTCCTAGCCTAGGTAGTTTACTTTGGAGGATAGAAATCTGATTGCTAGAGATTAGAGAATATATAGAATTAGATGAATAAGATGGATAAAATAGATGAAGTTAATAGTTTATTTCTCCAATTGAATTACTCATGGCTTGAATATATATATATATATATGGTGCATCAAACCAGTAGGCAACCAAAAAGTCCAAAGAGGGGCTGGGTATTCTAAATTTAGCATGAAATAGCCTAAACGAAGGAGTTAATGCGAAATTGTTATGAATGTGATTATAGATTTACCAAAGGGATTCATACGGATTACTCGAGTGGTGAGCTTGGTATTTTCAGCACAAGTACTGTGAGTAGTAATCTTACCATAATTTGTATTTCACAAATTTCATGATTTTTATACGGTTTATAAAGTATTGTGTTACCGAATGTTTTGAACTTTCATGTGGGACAAGTATTTTACTTGATATGATACTGAAAAGATTATTTAAGATGATCTCAGTCTTACAAGATATGATTACTGTAATGAAAGGGTCTTACACTTTTTAAAGAAATAGTATTTTGACATGTGATTGTTAAACTTTGAAATAATATGATTTGATAAGATTTAAATGCTCTGTTCGATTTTCAAATGCTTCTGCTAATTACAAGATAAATATAAATGGGAGTAGACATTGATGAATCCCGTAGCTAATAGCTGGTTCGTTAGACCTGACGTACCTTGTAGTTACTGATTACTGATAAAGCCCTTGCTAGTGGGAAGGTAGAACTAGTATAATATTGTTGATTTCCCTCGAGTAGGGATCTACTGATATGAATATTTAACTCCTTTATGAGGAGTTCACTATAATTGGTTACTTCTTAAAGAGAAGGACACACTAATTACATGATTCATCCTTGGAAACCTCCCAGTTATAAGATTTGATATGGAAATGTTTTTCTGAGTTTACTATTAAGTATTTACATTGATTTTGCTTATATAAGGCACACAAGATTGAATATTATTATGATTTCTGAAAGAGCATTATTTCATCATTTTAATTATTATACTACCATGTTTTCTGACTAGTCCCTAATTAAAATGGTTGTGGTTAAGTATTATTACTCACTGAGCTAGTGTCTCACTCCTCGTTAATTGTTTTTACAGAGAATTCAGGGGGTATTAAAGAGGATTTCATTAACTAGAGTGTGATTTGGTAGCATCTGGTGAGCCCCACATTGCTTCGCATGGCAAGAGAACTATTGATTTGCTATGTTTATTTAGTTTCTTTTAAAAACTCTTAGAGTTGCTCCATTCATCATCCTTTTTATTTGAGTCATGATTAGTCTTTCGTATTGTAGTCAAATGACTAGTTTGGAACTTTTTTTGTCGTATTTGGAGATGAAATTATTTTATTGTGTGATGATCACATCATTGATGGATATTATATCGTGGCTTATAGTTGCTATTAGTTGTGTTATGAATTTCTGAAGCAGGAAAAATTTAGGATAGGCCTAAAAAACAAAGGAAACTCTGCCCAATTTTCTGTATAATTCTGGTAAGGCTTGCTTTGGGATTCTTTCCCTTAGCGGTCACTGTCCTAAATTGGGTCGTGAAAAAGTGGGTATCAGAGCACTAGGTTATTCTTATGACTTATTGAGCACACATTAGTAGTAGAATCTCAATTTTGGTTATGTTGCCGACTATTTCTATAATCGTGATTCTTCGAGGACGTGCTAGGATGTGTCTAGTTTTTCTTTCTCATTCCTGCTTATGTGTGTGACGTTTAGGGCCAACTAGATCAATGTAACATTATTTGTTTATGTTAACCAAATGGCTCGAACCCGATTATCTAATAACAGAGCTACGATAGGTGTTCCTGAGGCACCTAATGTTAATTTGGTCAGGCAGCCAATTTCCTCAACCTGGGGGAGGGAAAGAGCTCGCAGAACTGGTCGAGCTAAGAGTTGTAATGCCACCATAGGGAACCGTAGCACCACTACTATAACTTACAGGGAGGTCACTTCGGAAAGGAGAGCTAGTCCACCTCCATCATCGCATGAGAATGCTACTGCTGGGGTACTTACCTCCCTGCAGAGAGCCATAGAGAGTTTGGTCAATAGAATGGATAGACAGTAGAGGAATGGTCAACATAATGTTGCTCCTACTCAGACACATACACCACTTCAGGCTCTTGCACAGACTTATACTTTTGGGAATAAAGAGGTATCCTTGCACGAATTCTTGAAGTTGAAATCACCAAAATTCACAAGTTCTGATAGTTCAGCTGATCCTCAAAGTTTCTTAGGTGGAACATTCAAGGCCCTTCGGGCGCTAGGATATTCTAGTGAGAGATCGGTGGAGCTGGAAACATACAAACTAGAGGACATGACTAACACTTGGTATGAGATTATATTGCTAGGTCGACCTACTGGGGCAGCACCACTGAAGTGGGATGAGTTGACTAAGTTGTTCATGGATAATTTCCTTCCTAACAGTCAGAGGCAAAAGTATGCAACTCAGTTTGAGAGGTCGGTATAGACTCCAGACATGGATGTGGCAACTTATAACGCCAAATTTTGTAAGCTCGCTAGATATGTTCATTTGTTGGTACCCAATGAAGCAGATAGAGTTCAGAGGTTCGTGCATGGGTTAGTTGGTCGTCCATTCAATGCCCTAGCCCCAAATATGAGTACCATGACTTATTCAGAAGTAGTTAATTTAGCTAGGAAGATTGAAGACAAGGGTCGAGAGGAGCGTGCAGCCTATGATGTACGTAAGAAGGCAAAGATTGGGGGATCTTACAACGGCGACTTGGGTGCAAATTACAAAATAGGGAATCACAAAAGACAACAACATGGCTCTTAGACAGGAATGGATACAACTTTATAGTCCACATACAAGACACATCAGAGACGGGGTATTCAAGGACAATCATCATCACAGGGACATCATAATTCACGGAAAATGTATGCCACTGCTCCATTCTGCCAGACTTGTGGTAAATCACATGTGGGATAGTGTCGTGTTTTAACTGGAGGGTGATTTCGGTGTGGTCAGTTGGGGCATTGCATTAGGGATTTTTCTCTACCTCCGAGAAACCCCACACAGACTTTTGCTCAAATAGTTTCACCTACTCAGACCACTCATAATGGTACATGCAATAGAGGTAGAAGTGTTGGAGATCATTTCACTGGAAATCAAGGAAAATGGAATGCTGGTAGAGGTCAATCAAGAGATTTTGCACTTACTAGACAGGACGTTCAAACCTCAAATACGGTGACCTTCACGGTCCGTGATCCTTCACACCGTCTATGAAGTAGACTGTAGAGGGAAGTCCCAGAAACAAGCAGCAACTGGACCAAGGACCACGACCATTTTAACGGTCCATGGTCCCTTTGACAGTCCGTCAGAGGGGCCGTGGTCAACCCTCATCAGTTTTTAAGTAGGGTCATTTTGGTCTTTTCCCGTATGTCTTGGACAGCTAAACTAGGTTGTTTAACCCCTAAACTATGTGGTTTTTGTAAGTTTTAGCCTAGTAAACTAATTAGAACCTAATCTAATCAATCATTCACCAAAATCAAGCGAAACTTAGAGCAAAATAGGGAGTAAAGTCGAGCAGCCCTTCAGGAAAATGCAGCAAGGTTTATTTCAGTTCCAGCCCCAAAATTGAAAGATTTCTCCGTGAATTTCGTCACTAGATATGTAGGATTTCACTAGTAGGTTCCTTTTGCCCATTATGTCCCTAGATTTCAGTCGGATTTTTTATTCCCTTAATATTTTCTAGACCTAGGGTTTCTTGGATGTTAGAAATTGTTGGGTTTTAGCTGCTAGAATGATCCAAATAAGATTATCATGTTGTTGCTTTAGTTTTTGCATGAAATTTAGAACCCTAGTGGTGTAGATTCGTTTAGTTCATGAATTACACATGCTAGGTCACTTTATTCAGTTATACATACTCCAGTTACGAATGTTTCATTATCAGTATATTAATGTTGCATTGTCAGATTTTGCATGTCAGTATTTGAGCTATCCAGTATTACAAAAATCCAGTCATACTGTGTTAATTTCATAATCAGTTGGGAGTAGGCTTAATACCGAGTTGGATTAGGGTCAGTCACCCTCATAGTCCCAAAATACGTGCCCCCGTAGGTTTATAAGTCCCCTCTGTGGGCATTATATTTTAGTGATCACGCCAGTCATGCCTCTATACCTATGGCAGGCTATATTGGGTCCTCTCGATGAGGCGTATACATCGGACTCCACATTTAGCTCATGTGGTTTTATGTCAGTTATTAGTAGCTCCCAGATACAGTCAGATTCTAGTGTATTGACCAAGTTATCAGTTACAGTTCCGTATTCAGTTTCAGCATGTATAAACTTGGTCATTGCATTCAGTTAGTTCATGTTTAGTGTTTTTAGTATAACATCAGGCTCAGTTTATATCATTGCTCAGTTATATGTTTTGTTCAATTATGTATGTTGTTCAGCTTTACTCTATCCTGCATGCTCATTACCTTTCAAGTACTGATGCATAATGTGTGTTACATCTTCTCATGATGTAGGTTCAGGTCCTTAGCATATAGATCACGCATAGATCGGTTCCCGATCTTAAGTTCAGCAGCATCAGTGGTGATTCCTCATTCTTCGAGGATGATTGACATGATTATCTTTCTACTTTTAGTCTTTTAGTTTCAATTTTGCTAGATTTAGCTGGGGCATGTCCCAACATCTCTAGTCAGTTAGAGGCTTTATTTCAGACATGTCTAGATTCAGTTTTAGCTTGGAGTTTGATATTTCTTCTGTCGTTAAACTCTCAGATTATATATTCAGATTTAGAATAGGTATTCCCCATTATTTCAATCTTATGATGATTTAAGCTTCCGTGCAGTACTTTCTTAATTTAGTTATCTTTATGTATGCTTATGATATGCTAGCAGGGTTAGCTTGGGGTCATTCGTGATCCTAGGTCCCGTGTCCGTGTCCTGGGTAGCTTTGGGGTGTGACAAACTTGGTATCAGGGCATTAGGTTTAGGTGTCCTAGGATTTCTGAAAAGCCACACTAAGTAGAGTCATTTTCACGGGCGTGAAGTGCACCATATCTAATGAGAAGGAGGCTACAAAGTGTTTTAGAAAAACTTCACTCTCTTTGTTACTCTTATCGTGCGTGAGGTATGATCCCATTTCCTCATTCTAACTCGTCGTTATGCATTTCAGATCATACCTCCTCCTAGAACTTACAGAAGGAATTCCCTCAATGCTAATGCAACTCTTGCAGTCCCAGATTAGGAAGTTTCGAATGTAGAGTTTCGGAATTCCATTCTACTTTTAGCTTAGAGTGTGACCAACCAGAACAATTAGCAGGCCCCAGTTCCTACCAATGCTAATCATAGGTCAACTGCAGCCAGGATCCTTGATTTTGTCATAATGAATCCTCCTGAGTTTCTAGGGTCACAAGTTGGTGAAGATCCCCAGAACTTCATTAATGAGGTAAAGAAAATCTTTGGAGTGATACAGGTAACTGGGAATGATAGGGTTGAGTTTGCATCTTACCAACCTAAGGATATGTCTCACATTTGGTTCACTCGGTAGAAGTATAACAAGGGTACGGATGCAGTTCCTATTACTTGGGAGTGTTGTAGTGAAGCCTTTCTGGACAGGTTCTTCATAAGAGAGTTGATGGAGGCAAAATCTCAGGATTTCATGAATTTGAGGCAAGGTAGCATGTTAGTTCAAGAGTACGGACTCAAGTTCACCCAACTCTCTAGGTATTCTCCTCATATGGTTGCCGATTCCAGGGCTCAAATGAACAAGTTTTTGTATGGGGCTAGCTTCGGGGCATGACATATATTGTCTTTACCATCGGGTTTTGGAGGATTTTTGGTATTTTGTGATGCTTCGAAGATTGGTTTGGGATGTGTTCTTATGCAAAATGGTCGTGTTATTGCAAATGCTTCAAGGTAGCTGAAGAGGCATGAGCAAAACTATCCTACTCATGATTTGGAGATGGCTGCAGTGATATTTGCTCTAAAAATTGGAGGAATTATCTATATGGTGAAACTTGTGAGATATATACTGATCACAAGAGATTAAATTATATTTTTCAATAGAGAGACCTGAATCTTCGACAACGGCGATAGATGGAGCTACTCAAGGATTATCATTGTGCTATTTTGTATCATCCTGGAAAAGCTAATGTTGTGGATGATGCATTGATTAGAAAATCTATAGGCAGTTTAGCACATATAGTTCCTGAAAAGATGTCCAGAAACTTAAAGGCACAGATGTCAGATTTACTGTGGGAAGTTAAGCGATATTTCTAGCTTGTGTGCAAGCCAGATCTTCATTATTAGAGCGCATTAAGACTACTCAATATGAGGATGAACAACTTTGCAGTTATCGAGATGAGGTCACATCTGGTAAAAGTAAGCAGATGATGGTTGACTGTGTTGGTATGCTTCGACTAGGTAATCGGTTGTGTGTACCAGACATAGGTTGGTTAAGACAAGTTATTCATGAAGAAGCTCACAACTCTAGATATACTATGCACCCTGGTTCCACTAAGATGTATCATGACCTGAAACATTTGTAATGGTGGGAAGGTATGAAGAAAGATATTGCTAATTTTGTTTCTAGTTGTTTGACTTGTCAACAGATTAAAGTAGAGCATCAAGAACTGCAGGGTTACTACAAGATATCCAAATCCAAGTGGAAATGGGAAAGAGTCACTATTGATTTTGTGGTTGGTCTACCCCGAACTCCTAGAGGTTATGACTCTGTATGGGTAATTATAGACCGACTAACAAAATCAACACACTTCTTAGCGGTAAAGACTACATATGGTGGAGTGAAATATGCCCAGATATTTATGAATGAAATTGTTCGACTTCACGGAGTGCCAATATACATCATGTCTGATAGAGGGTCACAATTCACTTCACGTTTTTGGAGATCATTTCAAGAAGCTTTGGGTACTCGAGTAGACCTTAGTGTTGCATTCTATCCACATATAGATGGGAAGTTTGAGCGTACTATACAAATTTTAGAGGATATGTTTAGAGCTTGCATTCTTGATTTTGGAGGTAGTTGAGATGCTTACTTGCCTTTAGCTGAATTTGCCTATAACAATAGTTTTCAGTCCAGCATTCAGATGGCTCCATATGAAGCTTGGTATGACAGGCGATGTAGTTCTCCTATAGGGTGGTTTGAAGTTGGAGAGGCTAATATGTTGGGACCAGACTAAGTACAATAAGCCATGAATAAGGTCCACTTGATTAGACAGAGATTGCTCACAGCTCAAAGCAGACAAAAGTCTTATGCGGATAAGAGAAGAAGAGATCTAGTGTTCACGGTTGGGGACAAAGTTTTTCTACGAGTTTCTACTATGAAAGGTGTGATGCGGTTCGACAAAAGAGGTAAATTGAGTTCACGATATATAGGACCATACGAGATACCTGAGCGTGCAGGAGAAATGGAGCATTGTTTGGCACTTCCTCTTGATATGTCCTTCATCCATCTAGTGTTCCATATTTCCATGTTAAGGAAGTATATCTCAGACTCATCTCATGTACTTGAAGCACTGACAATACCGATTAATGAGAACTTAACATATGAAGAGGAACCTATGGCTATTGTTGACAAACAAGTAAGCAAGTTAAGGTCAAAAGAAATTGTGTCCATGAAAGCCTTATTGAGGAACCATACAACTGAAGAAGCTACTTGGGAGTTGGAAAAGGAGATGCGAGACAAGTATCCTCTCTTGTTTCAGCCTACAGGTATACACTTATTTTAAATTCGGGGACCGAATTTCTTATGGTCGGGAGAATGTAATACCCTATATTAAATTAAGGGAATATATGTCATTTAGGTCTCATTTATTTTTTAAAAAGAACAGAAATTTAGAAAAAAGAGAGGCTAAAAGCCCTAACAGTAGAAGCATCAACAGTGCAACTAAGAAAAAAATAAGAAAAAGGAAAAAGGAAGAGAACGCTAGCAACTACATTTCTTTTCCAGCGAAGGAATAGAGAAGATACGAAAGAGTTGAAGGGTGAAGACTATAAGGGGCGTAGGATGAGAAAGAGGTTTGAGGTAAGTCTTTGTTTCCTTTCGTCTTCTTCTATAGACTTACTAAGACTCCTAGCCTAGGTAGTTTACTTTGGAGGATAGAAATCTGATTGCTAAAGATTAGAGAATATATAGAATTAGATGAATAAGATGGATAAAATAGATGATGTTAATAGTTTATTTCTCCAATTGAATTACTCATGGCTTGAATATATATATGGTGCATCAAATTGGTGGGCAACCAAGAAGTCCAAAAAGGGGCTGGGTATTCTGAATTTAGCATGAAATAGCCTTAACGAAAGAGTTAACATGAAATTGTTATGAATGTTATTATAGATTGACCAAAGGGATTCATATGGATTACTCGAGTGGCGAGCTTGATATTTTCAGCATAAGTACTATGAGTAGTAATCTTACCACAATTTGTATTTCACAAATTTCATGATTTTTACACAATCTATAAAGTAAATGTGTTATTGACTGTTGAACTTGCATGTGGGACAAGTCTTTTACTTGATATGATAGTAAAAAAATTATTTAAGAGATCTCATTCTTACAAGATATGATTACTGTAATGAAAGGGTTTTATATTTATTTGAGAAATAGTATTTTGACCTGTGATTGTTAAACTTTGAAATAATATGATTTCATAAGATTTAAATGCTCTGTTGGATTTTGAAATGCTTCTACTATTACAAGATACATATAAAGGGGAGTAGACCTTGGTGAATCCCATACCTAACAGTGGGCTCGTTAGACCTGGTGCACCTTGTAGTTACTGATTACTGTAAAAGCCCCTACTAATGGGAAGGTAGAACTATTATAATGTTGCTGATATCCCTCGAGTAGGGATCTACTGATTTGAATACTTAACTCATTTATGAGAAGTTCACTGTTATTGGTTACTTCTTAAAAGAAGGCCACACTGATTACATAATTTATCCTTGGAAACCTCCTAGCTATAAGATTTGATATGGAAATGTTTTTCTGAGTTTACTATTAAGTATTTACATTAATTTTGCTTATATGAGGCACATAAGATTGAATATTAGTATGATTTCTGACAGAGCATTATTTCATCATTTGATTATTATACTAGCATGTTTTATGACTTGTCCCTCACTAAAATGGTTGTGGTTAAGTATTATTACTCACTGAGCTAGTGTCTCACTCCTCGCTAATTATTTTTATAGAGAACTCAGGTGGTATTGAAAAGGATTTCATTAACTAGAGTGTGATTTGGTAGCATCTGCTGAGCCCCGCATTGCTTCGCATGGCAAGAGAACTATTGATTTGCTATGTTTTTAGTTTCTTTTAAAAACTCTTAGAGTTGTTCCATTCGTCATCCCTTTTATTTGAGTCATGATTTGTCACGCTCCGAGCCTACACCCTGGGCAGGACTGGGAGTCGAAGACCATTGTTGGCCCCAAGCGAACCCTTGGCCTGACTTACTTAGATCACGGAAGACAATATGCATATTAATAAAGATCAATAGCGCTTAACTGAACTGAATACTAAAATAACTAATGAAAAGACTCAAAGGACTAACATCTGACTGTCTGTGAAGCCTCTAGAACAACTGAGATGGATGTTGGGACAAACCCCACAACATTCTAATGAACTAACTAGAAAGCAATGAAAATAGATCCTCCGGAATGCAAGGAGGCTCACCAACAGACTTTGAACTGCTAACTGGATCAACAGTGCGCTGGAATGCCAATCCTAATTACCTGTGTCTGCATCAAAAGACAATGCAGTCCCACTGGCATTAGTACATTGAATGTACGAGTATACGAGTTGGAATGCTAAAACAACATAGGCTTGAAAGAGATTCTGAAAGAAACACTTACCTTGGCTCTTCTCAACTCATGAATACTTAACTGAACTCATTTTATTATAAAGTAGTTTAAAACAAGTGCAAATATAAAGAAAAAAAAAGAAAACTGTTTAAAACATGATGTCAACTCATAATCATAATATCATAAAAGACATACCATACTCCATCTCAAAGACTACTTGTGCAATGCATGAATGAAGTCTCATACCCCTATTCATACTAAGCAGAACCCCTTGAGGAACCATGCAATTACTACTGTGGGAGTTTCTCTAACGACAACCATCACATAAAAGCTATTGTGATGACACATCGATCTTCCTCACGCTGCCAGTGCATCCTATACTCGGCCAAAGGTATAGGACCGGAATTACTAAGTGGATCCACTAGTCTATGCGAAAATGATTCCTCTAAAAAGTATGACCCTTTTCTACCCATGGTGGCTACATAGTTTTAGGGGGCTGATAGTTGTATGAACTCTTCCCCATCGGTGCTCAATACTATTCCCAAAAATATACTGTATTATATTAGAACTTTGTGTTAAAAAACATACTTCTTCTATGATTAGAGATTAGTGCTCAAAAGCTTACCTCTAAGACTATCTTGGAAATCTCAGTTTCCATTCTAATTTAAATGTGAAAACATTTTAAATCTCTTTGGGAATACTTAGTCCTCATATACTTAGAGCAAACCAAACGACCCAATTTCATGCGCAAAACAGCAAAGTATTCACACAAACAAAAAGGTGAGCCTCACCCCACCCAATGAAAGAGTGTTTGTCCTCAAATGCAAGTAAACAAAAATATACCAACAAGTAAGATAGGACAAAACAACGCAAGAGAGGTAAGGACGGGTCCATTCTATGTTGTCTCTCTATTTGTTGGGGCCTGAATATGGGCATCGGTGCTCGGTCTTAGCCTCTGAATCTGCATGCCCTGCATCATCCTTCTGCACGTCTCCAGGAGTGGTTGGGGGAATCCCATAGGTTTCAGGGATATCTGTGTTATCTGCTCCTCGCATCAGCTTTTAGGGTTGAAACCTCGGGTGTCTCCCCTTGTCTGCTCTCACAAGCAATGACTCTGGCAGTCAGTTCATCAACAGTGTTTCTGACAGGGGTTAGTGCAGTCAAGATGGCTCTGTCAATCATCTCTAGGACGGATCTCTCTAATCGTGTCGCCCTAACATCTGCCGAGTAGGCTAGCCATCCCATTTTCAAGATCATGGCCTGAGTGATCCTGGAAGGTTGGGCTGATGATGAAACACCTGTGGCCTGTTAGGAAGAGGAGAGAGGATCGGGTATACCTGATGGCTCAGAGGTTGGAGTATGCGAAGGTGTTTCTGCTGGTAATGCATCAACATCGACCTCTGGAGATGTATCTATTGGGGCATCCCTCCTCCTATCAATATCCTCTTGTAGGAACTCGGCCTCTATACGCCGGATGTCGATGGAGGAAGATGGGGTAACCTCAACATCCCTCGTAATGTCACGTGGTACTCCAGCTCGCCGGCATAGCTTAGTGATCAGTACAGGAAATGGTAGAGACGTCTGTGTCTGCTTGGCCCTCATCGCCATCTCCTGTGAAACCAGCAATCCCAGGTGGATCTGCCTCCTAGACAATAGAACCAAGGCAAGCCGCCTTCGAATGACACAGAATGGACTCGTTCTGGGACGACATGATAGTACTGCTGATGAACCTAAATCAATATCGAGAGGTGGTGTTCATATCCCTCTTCTGAATGGGGACTCCCGCGTCCATCCACCTTGGGGTGGTTTCAGAGATCATCGGAGCTAACCAACCCTTCAAATCATCGATAGATGGGGCAATAAGCAAACCATGGTAGGGAAGTACCGAGTACAACAGTCGTCCCAATAAAACATTCATGTGTTCGCTGTGATACTCTACTTCCTTGCCTCTAACCATAACCGATTTCACTGGTCAGAAATAACTGGCCTTTTTTCTACTTTTCGGGACCAACTCCCCATAGGCTAAGTAGAATTCCCGGACCCAGGAAGGTATGTAAGTACCCCGTGGTCTCGCGAATTGCTCAAAATCGTGATACTTGAGCGCGTCAAGCACCTCAGCATGCTTACCTTCCAAGCCTTCCACGGATAGCAATTTTTCTTCGAGAATGGTGCGTAAACCATCTCATTTCAATCTATTCAGCAATCTCGGTGGAGGTGGAACTACAGGAAGTGCAGGAGCCACTGGAGGTGGTGTTGGGGTTGGCACTGGTGCAGTAGAAGGCAAAGTGGCAGCTGAGTGGGTGCTGGTGGCTGTGGACTGAGACCTGGCACGGAGCGCTCTCCTTCGGTCAATCAGAGGCAGTTCATCCTCTAGTTCAACAAAATCTGGCTTCACATATACTCAATTCTTTGCTATATGCTTTTTCCTTTCTCTTTTATCTCCTAGTGGTAGATCTTGCTTTCTTTTCTGTGAAGGACGTGATCCTCCTTCATTTATTGTAATTCCCTTTGTTGATTTCTGAAGGGGCTCATTTAGGTTTGTTCGTACCATATCTGCAAAATATCAAGGAGAAACTCAAATGCAAGTACAGAAAAGTTATTGCAGATAGACTCGCTGATCTGATCGGTGAGTCACCAAATCTCTTTGGCGAACCAAAACGAGCTCGCCCAAGGGATTGGCTTAACAATGAGGAGAAAACAGTGACAAGTAGGATCATTCGGCGAGCAAGATGTGTCCGCCGAAAGTGATAGTGCAACAGGGTTCCAAGGATGCAGATAAAGGGCAATTATAATACCTTCGGCGAGTTGCCGAGCATTTTCGGCGCCCTCAGACTTCTCGCCGAAAGTTACAGAATCAAATGCCAATCGAGGCGCCAAATCATCGGCGAGGTGGGGACATTAGGCGAACCGCCGAGTCGTTCAGTGAGCTCGACTTAACTTGCCAATCGACCCAACGTGTCTATTTTTGACCCACCTTCTCGAATTCAATCCCCCAATCCCAGAAAATAAAATCAAAGCATGCACTCATGGAATTCAAACAAGACCCGCACTACCCATCACTCTCGAGATACTCAGACTTCCCCCGAATTTGTCAAATTTTGGCCATTTGACGATGCCCGCTCATAAGATTGGTGTTACCCGTTCATTCATCAAGCAATTTTTGTCATTTAGCGCACATATAGGCTACTCAGACTTCACCCAATCAACCTAACAACTAACATGCAACACCCTTATCGATATCAAATAATTCAAAGTGCAAACACTAAAGCATTGAATCATTTAAGCATTTTAGGCAAAGATTACGAATTGAAAACAACATTGTAGCAACCTATTTCTATTAGAGAGGCCCATCACATGTCATCCTGATACCATAACTGAAAATGAGTGCAAAATTTTCAAAAATAAAATGGGGGTTTTAGAGACTCACATTGTATGCCGATCAAATAGCTTTTTGTAATGCTAGGCAGCAAAGAAATCCTAGTTCCGAGCACCAATTGACAACTATAATACTAATTGAAGACACTAATTTTGAAAATACTAATATAGGGTGAATTTGTGAAGCATAAAAGCGAGGGAAAGTGAATGGTTTGAAATTTTTGAAGTCTGGCAATTTATTAACCGTCCAGTTCCTAGTCTTTCGGTGACGTTAGTCATGTCGCCGATCATATTGGTGATACACCGAATGTATTCTTATCTCGTTGAGTTTTATAGGAATCCCTTATCTTATGGTCCCAACGACAGATTAAATCGAATGCGCCGATCGTGTCGGTGATTCGCCAACTGGGTCTTCAGTTCGCCACATTGCAAAAAAAAAAATTCCTCATTTGCCTCCACCACTAACACACCAATTATTCGAACAAAACAATTTAAAGCAATAAAGGCTTGGGTTGCCTCCCAAGAAGCGCCTTATTTAACGTCGTGGCTCGACACAAGTCCTTACTCAATCTTGCATATTGGGATTGACCCTAGCATTACCAGGCAACCCCAATAGGTCATTCGAGTTGAGGGGAGGTACTGCAAAACACAAGAGAGACCTAATCAGCTGTATCGATCTAGAGTGAGAGCCAACTATTTGGTTTAACGCTTCAACATTCTCCTGTATCTCATTTACCATCTGGTCCTGTTCATTGACCTTTTGGAGAATTATTTGCAGTGTATCCTCAACACGGTTGTGTCCATTTCCTCTAGACTTCCTCCGCTCATGAGGAGGTATGTACTTCCCCAGACTTGTGCACTGATTTTCCACCTCTGAGACTTTGGTGACCAAGTTGTTCAGCTGAGTTACCAACGCAGTTAATATGATGTCACCCTCGACTTCTTGATTCGACTAAGCTACCTTGGCACCACTTCTTTCAGCCATTTTCAGGAGGCCTGCATAAAATCAAAGCTGAAAGAAAAATAAAACTACGAGTAAAGTTAGTAAGCTACAACTAAGAAAAACAAAAATTCTGATTAACTATAAACTCTCAAATAACACCACTCTCCGGAAATGACGCCATTTTGATGCTTATCGTGACCAACGACACTGACCTACGGTATGAGCATCTACAATCGTCGATATTATAGTAACCCAACCAAGAGTTGGAGTCGTGTCCCAAGGGAGCGGTTTTGAGAATTAATAACCAATTAGAATTTCATTCAAGTTAGTCGTAGTGAAAGACATTTGCGTAAAGGACATTGTAAATTAAAGGGGGTGACACAAAAGTGTCAAATATCAAAAGGGGTTTTTGTAACAAGTATTAAAACAACAAAATAAAAGAGAAAATCAAGTATGGGGAAAGGTTCTTGGGTTGTGACCACAATACAAGTTGAGATAAATTGTTGGGTACATGCTCTCGATAGGAAATTTGAAAAATAATAGTGACTAGGCTAAGCTTTAAATGGAAATAAGTTCCTTCTGGGGCAACTTACCCTGTTTCAAATGTGTTCCTCTCGAACACCCATTTGCCGCATGAAGACCAGCCTACGCCTTATCTCATTCATTCTCTCGAGCTGAGTGTTAGGATATTGGACTAGGGCTCACCCTCTCGGGCTGAACCTCATGTCGACCCACTCTTTAGGCCATCAATCTAGTGGTTTTGGTTTCGCGACCTCCCTCTCGGGCAAGCCGAAAACACATGGGTGGCTTTGTATTTGCAACTACAAACCCTTTAGATTAAACCACAACCAGTAGGTGAAATCACCATTAAAATACATCTAACCTATCAGCAAGCAAGACCCAATAAGAATATCAACCCATATTTGCTAAATCACACCCCAAGAATGGAGGTTTTTAGCCACACATAAAGAAATAAGAACTTATACCTAACATGATAATGAAATCATCTGGGTATAAGAAATTAAACCTTAAATTAAGCAAAGGAAAATGAATAGAGAAGACCCACTTCCAAACTTGGGGAAGAAGAACTCCTTTCTTCAAGTCTCCACAAAACCCTCTCCAAACTTGAGAGAAAATATCCACTAAAGTATGTTCTAAAGTGAAAATAATAATAATAATTGTTCCACTCCAAAATTCTCCAAAATCTACTCAAGACTACAATTCTAACTAGTATTTATAGTTTTCATAGATTGTGCTGCGGAGGATTGTTCGGCGACAT
>JAJOOE010005216.1:0-19073 GCA_036250405.1 Solanum raphanifolium
ACACCAAATTTTACACCAAATTTAGGATTTGGTGTTGGGTTGGAGATGGTCTAACAAACAATATTACCTCACATATAACCGGGGCCAAAAACTAACGGCTAATATTAACTTTCTATGTTGGCATGTGACTGATGGTTAACAATATAAATCAACTTGTTGTATCACTAGTTTCACTTTTAGCGTATTACTCGCTTCGGTAATTTTTATTTGTCTACTTTATCAAAAATATTTATTTTTAAATTTATAATTTTTAATATATTAAGATTAAAGTATTTTTTTTTTTTTTGTATTATTCTTAATAGAGTAAATTTTAGGTTTAGCAAACATTAAAATTATATTTGTATGTTATAGTTATAGTTTGTATAATTGCGCTATGACTATTAATCTGTATATTTCGGTAACATATACATAAAAAATAAGGAAAATTGTATGAAATAGCAAACTATTAATTCAAATTAAATGCTATAGCCATAGTGGTGGAGGAGATCTTAGAGAGGGTGGTGGCTTTGGGGATGGTTTAAGTGGAGGTGTTTGGTGGTGGAAAACAAAGTTGATTTGGGTAAAAGAAATGGGTTATATGATTAAGTGGGTCAGATCGAGTTAAAATTGAGTAATTTAAGTAAAATTGGATCATTTTAGTTCATTTGTGGCTTTCCATCCAATTGAGGGACACAAATGATGAAATTAGCAATGCAAGGGGTAAGAATAACTTCATTTTAACGGTAAGGATATAATCAATCAATAAAACGAGTTGAGGGGGGATATTTTTGACCCTTCACCTTAAAAAAGGGAAAATTGTATGAAATAGCAAACTATTAATTCAAATTAAATTTTATAGCCATAGTTTATTTTAATTGTAATTCGCAGCAAACATCCCTTTTTTTTTTTGTCATCTGATTCGGTGTACAATTAGCCATTTTCGGTATACAATTAGCCATTTTATATTTCGGTATAAAATGTATAAAATGTGTTTGTATTTGTATAAAGCGAGAGAAAAATGTATATACAAATACAAATACATATATTTCGTCCTATACGCTTACAATTATACAAATACAGATCTTATTATACAAATTACAATGTATAAATGAATTTATACAAAACTGAATAATTTGTATAAAATTGGATGTTTGTAGCAAATTATACAAATTAAAAGCTCCATAGCAAACATGAAATTTGCTACGGAGCGCAATTATGCAAACTATAGATATAACACACAAATATAATTTTTATATTTGCTATATGTGAAGGTTATGTACTCCATTTTTCTAATCAATACACGACTATGTAGCAAATATTTTTTTTTCCCATTGAATTCACAGATTGCATGAATAGTGAGAACATTAATTTTGGATAAGGAGATAATGATTATGCCTTTTGATTATTATTTGATTGGGTACTTTTTAGTATTACTAGTTTAATTTATGTGTTTGATATGCGTATTTCATATCAATCAATAAAATTATATATAAAAAATAGGAATGGATATTAAAATATTATATATATTTAAATGATACAAATAATTATTATATCCCAATACGTTATTGTCGGTTGTATTTCACATGATTTTTTTTATATATAAATAATTCGTTGCTTTATGTCCTTTCATTGTATATTTCATCATAATAAAGTTTTTGTTGTACTATTCATAATTTCTTTTAAAGTACAACTATATATATATATTTGATGCTGGCAAAGAATATATATAATATTTAATTTGGATCAATATGTTTATTTATGTGACTAATTAAATTCTCTAATTTAATTATCAAATAATAAAACAATTAATATATTAACAAAGATCGGAACATTTGCTAATATGCGACCGTATAGGTTAGTTATTCTCATTATTGTAATACAAAAATATTTTCGAAATTAATAATACTCATAACTAAATACAAAATAAAATATATAATATGAGTGATCCACAAGAGTACTGAAGTAACTGTGAACATGACAAACACATGCACAAAATTTACATATATAAGACTTGTGGAGAGCTAGGAATGTGCATTAATAAACTTGGTCCCAAAACTAATTTCTGCCCAAAAAGTTTCAACTTATATAACTATAATAAGTGGCTATAGATGGTTGTGGTCATTTATTTCGTCCTTGGCATCCCTATTCAATTTGTGGTGAAAGTACCATTACTGCTCAAGCACTAGCAATTCAATGAGCATTGAATAAACTGGGCCAAAAGTGTATTAAAACTTGAATCACCGAATCGAATCAAAATTTTGGTTATTTGGTATTTGGTGATTTGGTATTTGATATGGTATATCGTGCATCCACATACAAAATAGAAATGATTGGAGAAATAGTATTAACTTTGTAATACAATTGGCTATAACTTCAATACGGTATTACCGAATATTGTACCAAATCGAAGTTTAATTTACTGTTTCCCGAATTACCAAATTGAAATTTAAAAATTTGGTATTTGGTATCTACTTTCCCGTGAAGGTTTTGGGATATGTGACCATATGCTTCCTCCAGATCTAACGTCTCTATCAATAATTCTCTTTTCTTCACCGGATCGATACTAACTTACCTACTCTTTCTCCTACTGGATTCACGAGGGCAAATGCCCGATTCCCCGACCCATTACTCATTCCTTCCCGACTCGATAGGGATTGCAATCTCGAGAGAGAGAGCAACAATTGACCTCTGACAATAGGTAGATGGGGTGGGCTACGATGGGATAATTGAAAACGAATTCACTTTCACTTGTTGGAGGCAAGTCAGGGGCGGAAGGGCACGCCCCCAGCTTCTTAAGTTTGGGAATTGTGCCGGACCAATGCTACGAGCTTCTGGAATCCAACGGAAGCAGACATTCTCTAATCCTACCAAATTCTCACTTTCACTCGAGCAGCAAATATGAGACCAGTAAGAGCTGATTCAAGACTTTCAACCTGGCTCGACTCGTACTGACATTCGCCCTAATCAATATAGAGCCGATAGTATGAATAGGAAAGTATATATTAACTAGCCATAGGCTATCCTAAGAACGATCTCTATTATAAGGAAAATAAGGAGGATGTTCACTCACAGAGGATTCGATACGAGTCTATTGATTCTAGTGCACTATCCTTAACCAGCCAATTGAATGAATCGTAACACTTGTGAATGATCGACTTTACAAAGATTTCATTGGATTCTGGAAGTTCGTAGCATTGGTCCGACACAATTTCCAAACTTAAGAAGTTGGGGGTGTGTGGCCACCGGCCCCTGACACATTACTTCATATCAGATTTGTGCCAATTCCTCCATTCACTTAATGCCCTTATCAATTTTTAATTACCAATTACCAAATTATCAAACCCAAAATTTGAGAAACCCGAATCGAATACCAAATGCCCACTCCTAAGGGCATCTTGATTATTATATTATTATTTCTTATTTCATTTATATTTTCTTATTTCATAAAACAAATTCTTTCTAAAACATTCACCATATATAATTCATGGTGAATGTTAATTACTACTTTGTTGAATGTTTATTATTTTCGGTTATTTTTAAGTACATTGTATTATTTGTTTAAAAATTTATATGTGTGCATTTTTAATTTTTGTGAAGGTTAACTGTAGTTATATTCAATTATAATTTATAGTAGAATTAACATAAATTTAATTTAAAAAAATATTCATATATAGAAAAATTAATTTATAAAAAAACTAAATTTTATATCTAAAATTAATATTATAAAAATATTACATAAAAAACAATTAAATATACAAGAGATTTAATTAAAACATACAATTTATATAATTTTTAATTAAAAGTTTGTATAATGAAATAATATTAAAATATTCAAAAAATGAATTGGTGTGATGAATAGTGTTACACCAAATTTGGTGTAAAAATTGGTGTGGCTTGGAGCTCAAAACACCAAATTTTACACCAAATTTAGGATTTGGTGTTGGGTTGGAGATGGTCTAACAAACAATATTACCTCACATATAACCGGGGCCAAAAACTAACGGCTAATATTAACTTTCTATGTTGGCATGTGACTGATGGTTAACAATATAAATCAACTTGTTGTATCACTAGTTTCACTTTTAGCGTATTACTCGCTTCGGTAATTTTTATTTGTCTACTTTATCAAAAATATTTATTTTTAAATTTATAATTTTTAATATATTAAGATTAAAGTATTTTTTTTTTTTGTATTATTCTTAATAGAGTAAATTTTAGGTTTAGCAAACATTAAAATTATATTTGTATGTTATAGTTATAGTTTGTATAATTGCGCTATGACTATTAATCTGTATATTTCGGTAACATATACATAAAAAATAAGGAAAATTGTATGAAATAGCAAACTATTAATTCAAATTAAATGCTATAGCCATAGTTTATTTTAATTGTAATTCGCAGCAAGCATCCCCTTTTTTTGCCATCTGATTCGGTATACAATTAGCCATTTTCGATATACAATTAGTCATTTTATACATATAGGTATAAAATGTGTTTGTGTTTGTATAAAGCGAGAGAAAAGTGTATATACAAATACAAATACATATATTTTCGTCATATACACTTATAATTATACAAATTACAATGTATAAATAAATTTATACAAAACTGAACAATTTGTATAAAATTGGATGTTTGTAGCAATATATACAAATCAAAAGCTCCATAGCAAACATAAAATTTGATATGAAGCGCAATTATGCAAACTATAGTTATAGCATACAAATATGGTTTTTATGTTTCTATATGTGAAAGTTGCTCTAAAAAATATGTATTTGGGTCTATTTGTATATTTTGGTATACAAATGGGTCATGCATTTGTATATTTCGGTCTATTTATATATTTCGGTATACAAATGGGTCCTGCATTTGTATATTTCGGTCAATTTGTATATTTTGGTATACAAATGGGATGACAAAAAGCATGAAATGTTTGCTACGAATTACAAATAAAAGAAACTATGACTATAACATTTAATTTGAATTAGTAGTTTGCTATTTCATACAATTTTCCCTTGTTAATATTAATTATTATTTTTCAAAAAATTATTTTGCAACATCAAAGATTAAATATTAATTAATATAAGTATTGTGAAAGCATACTCATGTCAATTGATATTTTTTAAAGGCGTACGTAGTTCAAATTGAACAAGTAAAGGAAGTTTTACTTTTTTGTTTTTATTTATATATTTTACTTTTCCATTTATAGTTTTTAAAAAATATTTTTGTTTTTTATTTGAACATTTCCATTTTATAACTGGTGAGGATAAAAATAGAGAAATTAGATGAATAAAAGGGAAAGAGAAAATAAATGATAATTCATTGCATTTGAATAAAAGAAAGAGTGCATCGCAATTTATTTATAAGAATTAAAATGAATAAAACAGGGAGAATGTGACTTTTTTTTTGAATAATTTTTAGAACATTTTAGTCCTTTTAATAGAAAAAAATGCTTAATAATAAAGTGCAAAATTGAAATGCAACTGATAAAATCAGTCGTTCTCATAAAACAATCGAAATTAAATAGTACAAATCTAATAAGTCCACATATCTCAATATACATAGTCAAGAAGCACTACTTAAACTTTTATTACATAATTATTTAAGTTGTAATTTGAAATGAGACGAAATGATATTGAAGATTTTGGTATTTATCAGAAATTATTATCTGAATAATTAAACCCTTCGAAATTTAATATTTTAATTTTTTTTTTGCTAGATCGATCAATGGTGAGTATAATACACACCAACTACTATGATTGCTACAACTTTACTGAAAATAATAGCCGAAAAGCATGTGCTATATAACTACGCCTTATATCTGTAAATAAAATTACTACTCCTTTTGTTCCGTTTATCTTACACTCTTTCATTTTTAGTTAATCTTTAAAAAAAGACATTTTTAATATTTAGTAAAAGTTTAATACTAAATCATTTATTTTATTTTTAATAAAATAATATATAATTACAGAAATTACTATAATGAAATTACTAAAAACCATATAATATCAAAATTTTTTTTTTTTTAATCTTAAATTTTGTAATTAGTCAAGTACTTTCACATAATTTGGAAGAGGACTACCGAAGTCTAAATGTTCGTTTTATCTAAGCACGTGCACTAATAAAGGTTCAAAATTTTCTTAAGTATTCATCAGAATTCCATCTAAATGATTAAACTCTATGCCTTGGGTCATCCAATCGCGGGATTATAGATCATTCCGTTCCAACATTGGATCTTGATAGAGAGTACTTTATTCTTAGTGAATATGCTCAACATGAATTTAGAATAATTGAGTTTATAAACTTCGAATACTGAATATAAAATAAAATTGGACCATAATTATCTTGTACGAATATCCTTCACAAGTTCACACATTGAGTTGTAAGATGAACCTCCTTCACTTAGTGCATTTTCCGCACTTATCTTTAGCTTCTTAGCCTTTTCCCTTATACTCTTCCCTTCTTTTGTATCCATTAAAATCCTCACCATTCCTTGAATCTCCTCTCTCTTCACCAATTTTTTCGTCGGTGAAATGTCCGGTCGAATTGCCACCCCTATCTCCTCCGTAAGCATAGCGGCGTTCATTTTTTGCTCAGCGTATAATGGCCAGGCAATCATAGGAACCCCATTCGTAAGACTTTCAATCGTCGAATTCCATCCACAATGTGACATAAACCCACCTACTGATGAGTGACTCAAAATTTCAACTTGTTTGGCCCACATAGGAACTACTAGTCCCATATCTTTAGTTCTAGTTAAAAAACCCTCCGGTAAGTATTCAGACATGACACGTGTATCGTTCCCATTGGAGTTTAAATATGCATTATCTAGATCGCCATCGGATGGTGGACGTACCACCCAAACAAATTTTTGTTGGCTTAATTCCAAACCCCATGCAAGCTCAATCATTTGTTGAGATGAAAGGGCTCCACCACTTCCAAATGATACAAATAGAATTGACTCGTAATTTTGTTTATCTAACCATTGAATCACCTGTTTGAAAATATAAACAAGAGAACAATAATTTAGACTTAAAACTATGCATATATGATACTTAATATAATAAACTTGATATTTCGTATGGTCACTTAATTAATTATTACCTCATCACGTTCAGTTATTTCAAATGTTCTCCTCAAGGGACCAATTGGGTAAATTGGAAGTGGCACCTTTAGACCTGGTTGCAACTTTTCATTACTTCGAAGCGCTTTGATAGTCTCACCTTCTAAATCTTTCCAAGTATTAATCAAGATTCCATCAAAACACGTATATTCCATTGTTAGTTTAAGATACTCATGATATTGTTGATCGTTCCGATCCATCATGGGATCCATCACATCATCCGGTTGTAACGCTTTGCAACCCGGAATTTCCAAAGGTTGTTTAAGATCAACATGTTCACCCTGAATTTCTTGGTCAATAACTTGTTGGTATATAAATACCGCTAATAACCATGCAGTAGAAGTATGGAACACATACTTAGGAATGTTAAATTCTTCGGCTATGGACAATATTTGTGTGCCAAAAATGTCGACAATGAGAGCATCTGGACGATGGTTCATCGAAGCTATGCCTGAACGAATTACAGGCAATGCTTCGCGAACCAATAGACGTAATTGAGTGATAACTTTAGTAGTGGAGTCCATTAGGTGGGAAATATCGACCGATGGAATAGGAATAATTTCAATAGTTTTTTTCTCGTTGGATTTCTTGAGAAATTTGATTTCGGACGATGAAGAGGTTGTTGTGATAGCAAGCATTGTAATTTTGATATTATGATGAGTGGCTAATCGATTGCCTAAGACTAGTACTGGGATTAAATGTCCCATACCAGGGCTTGACACTATAGCAACATGAAGTTGTGTGTTATCCATGAAAAGAGAGAAATTAAAAATGTTGATGAATTTTACAAAAATGAAAGTCTTTTGTGTATGGACTTTATAGAAATCACAAAGTTTGAAAAATCATAAATAATTTAATTTCAAAGCTAAAGGGACCATCTACATGACTAGTCTTTTTCTTAAGGGAAAGTAACAAAGAAGGTCCTCTAGCATGGGGTCAGCAGATCTAAGAACCACAAATATTACAAATAATGTTTGTTTGCTTGGTGGTCACAGGTGCCTACAAGGAAAAGAGAGCATATGAAAAATGTTTGTCCTCTGTTTTAATTTACTTATTTTTACTTTTCTTTTTAATTTATTTCAAAAGAATATTTTTTACTGCTAATTGACATTTTTTTAATCTCAAAATTTGTCACGGTTAGGGATGGCAGAATGGGTAATTTATATGGGTATCCACTCATATTTATCCATTTTAAATGGGTTGGGTATCCAACTCATTTAAAAATGGGCAAAAATGAATAATACTCATATTATTCATTTAAAAGTGGATAGAAAAATGGATAAAATGGGTAAAAGATGTTCATTCATAAAAGAAAGAAAAGTGGTGAGGAGTGGGGTGGTAAAAAAAAGCTTTTTAAAATTTATTTATTTTCTATAAAAAAAATTAATTTTTTTTTACATTTTTTTGGGATAAGTGGGCGTGGGGGGCCTGTGGGGGGGGGTGCTGGTAGGAGGGTGGGGTGGTAAAAAAGACTTTTTTATTTATATTTTAATAAAAATAAAATTAATTTTTCTTAACATTTTTATTGGGATTTGGGGGGGGGGGGGTAGGGGGGGTTACAGGGGGAGCTAGTAGGGGGAGGGGGACTGGTTAGGGGGTAGGATGATAAAAAAGATTGTTATTATTTTTTATAAAAAAAAAACAAACTAATTTCTTTTTACATTTTTTTTGGGGATAGGGGGAAGGGTGGAGGGTAAGGGATAGAGTGATAAAAGAAACTTTAAAAAGATTTTTTTAAAAATACTTTTAACAAGATCTCTACTATAATATGACTATTCATATTTATCCATATTATCCACTGGTATTCGTTTTTACCCATTTAAAAGAGCAACTTACAAAAATGACTATATTTATAGGGTTATTGAAGTTCAATAGCTATAAGTATGTTACTTATAAAAAATGACTACAATTTATACCTTTTTCTAGTTGTATTTCTTTATATATTTTTATTTTTCTATTTATACATTAATACAGTTTTAATTACAATGAACTAAATAAGGAACATGTATTAATTGTGTAGCATATGAATACTTTGAATTCAAATTGGTATCTCTATTTATAAGACTTAAAGTATTAATATATCAAGGATACAAGTATTTATAAAAACTTAATGTATTAATATATCAAACAAGGTAAAGTATGACAATTAACATATGAACATGACAATTTGAAAAATGAATACATTTTTGTTATTAAAAATAATGAATAGTATATATATATATATATATGAATACATTGTTGTTAAACAAAAAATGGATACACTGGACAACATAGAAACAAGAAAAATGGAAAATAATAAAATGTGTAGGTATCAAAGTGTGTAAGTATTCGCTTGTATAAAAAAATTGATAAATCCAACAAATGCCAATCTCTTTTCGATCAAGTTTTTTCTATAATACTTGAGGTTTGGTGTTAACTCATGTATTTGTTTATAAAAAATATAGGATTAATGTATTCAATTATACTTGTATTGCCTAATCAATCTTTTAAATTGGATAGATTACTTATGTATCCAGATATACTTGTATGCACAAATCACCATTTCAACTTGTGTTAATATTACAATACAAGTATCTATGTATATAAGTATTCTACTATATACAAATTTGACAATCACACAAATCCAATCTCTTTTTGCTCGTGTTCTTCCTTTACTATTTTTTTTTTTTTGTATAACTATAACCATTGTAATGGAGAAAGCAAAACAATTCTTCAATCGAACCCCTATATATAAAAATAGATGAAAATATAGATGGATACAAATATAATCTTCATAAAAAAAAAAAAGAGAAAAAATCAATTAAAAGATACTTGATGAATTCAAATCACAATCACACAAACCTCAATCTCTTTTTGCTCATGTTCTTCCTTTACTACTTTTTTTTTATAACTATAACCATTGCAATGGAGAAAATAAAATAATTCTTCAATTGAACCCCTATAAAAATAGATGAAAATATAGATGGATACCAATTTAATCTTCATAAAAAAGAGAAAAAAATCAATTAAAAGATACTTGATGAATTCAAATCACAAAAATTGCTCCTAGAATCATCAAAAAGATCTTATATTGGAAGGAATATGCGAGGAAAATATTGAGAATATGTGATATAGGAATATTGATGAAAGAGAAAGTATTAATAAGGATAAAATTGAAAAACTGATCACATAAAATGTGTCTAGACATAATTAATTATCCTTGTGATAATAATTTTCCTATTTAATATTTAATAACTTTCCTGATTATTTGTATATAATTAACTTTGCTATTTATTGTATAGTTATATCCATATAACGTAAAAAAATATATATAGCTATTTGTTTTAAATATATATTGATGTTTGCCATATTCTGTAGTTTTTCCCATTTAAAATGTGAGTCGAGTCGAGCACTTTATTCATTTTTATTTAACTCATTTTCGACCGACTCGACTCGCTCGTTTGCCACTCCTAATCACGATGTATTTAAGATGATAAGATTAAAAGATACTAAAAGTAAAGTATATCACCAATTGTTGATCTTAAGAAATAGGTTACTTAATTTTGTCTAAACAATAAGGCGAAATGGTCTGGTGAACCCTTGTACTTGTATCAGTGTGTATTCTGAACCCTTCTATTTACCCATTTGTCAACCCTTAAACTCAATTAAAATGAAACTTTTAAGCTCCTCCATCCATGTGTGTAGCTCACTCTCCTTTATATAATTGACATGTCATATCCATGTCAGATATATCAATGTCATATCATAATTATTTTGATAACTATTTTTTAAAATTATTAACCAAAATTATTTAATAAAATGTAAAATAATAACATTTTAATTTATTTTGGCATTTTTTAAAGTGAAATTTCATACATCCAATTCTCCCTATTATCACTGTTTCACGACCAAAATCCACCGGAGAAAGCCATCGCCATTTTTGCCGGCAAAATCACATATACTTTCTCCCTCACCCATCTTCATCTCCGCCGCACACCATCACTATTTTTCTTTCCTCCTTCAACATCCACAAAAACAACAGCCTAAGAAAAGGGACATTGACAATGGAAGTCTTAAAAATAAAAACTTGAATCTCAAAATATACAACTAACAACAAAATAATGCCCAAAACCCCCTAGAAACTAGTTGTAATAGTCACTGGAATCACTAGCAATAGATAGAGGAGAGAATAAATTGGACAAATTGAAGATCGATTAGAATGTAAAATTCGATGTCAATTCGTGGAAAAGAAAGCGGGGACTGAGAAGAAATAAAAAATGGGTCGTTGAAATTCTAGTTTGTCGCTGAAAATTCTTGATTGAAAATATAAGATCTACATTGTCATCTTACTTTGTTTCCTTTCCTTTTCTTTTCTTTCAATCAAGAAGTAACTTATTAGGTATTTGCAACGAAATTAAATTAAATTTTTTACTGAAATAGAAAAAAAAAAAAGGGGGAGGGGGGGGGGGGGAATGGATCTGCTGAAAACAATGACATTAAGTATGAAGAAGAAAAATGGAGGTTGGAGCGTGGATAGGGTGTGGGGTTGATGGGAAAAGGGGATGATTGCTGGAAAAGAAGTGTGGTGGGGGAGAAGAAGTAAAGTATTTTATTTTATTTTTTACTTTTACAAAATCAATTATTTTATAATTTTAATATTTTTTTTTATGTAAGTATGATCTTCACTTGCCCTTTTAACGCGTGTAGCCACGCTTTTGTGCCAACTCAATCATATTAATGCCACATAAGACTGATCAATGGTCAGAGGATTTGATATATTATGTTTACTGAGTATAGGGGTTTAGTTGACAAATAAATAAGTAGAAGGGTTTGCAATACAAACTGGTACAAGTATAAGGGTCTACCAGACCATTTTGCCAAACAATAAAGTAGAAAACACACAAAGTTACCACTTAAAATACTCAACACCCTATAACCGAATCAAGTATACTATGTGATAAATTAATTTGAGTTAGGTGAATCAGGTTTAAATATTGAAATGCGCAACTAAGTTAGGTGAGCCAAGTTCAACTATTGAATCAAAGTGCAAAATAAAACAAAAAAGAACACATCGATGTACCTTGAAAATCTCCTTGCTCAAGAGAGTAAAAAGCCACGATCTACATTGTGTAGGATTTCCAGCAACCTCCACTAAATTCAAAGAGTGGTTTCTAATAGTAATTCGATAATCTTACCTCTAGTACCTCAACTCAAGAGTTAATTTTAATTGTTCTAACAACTGTTCAAGAAGATAAAATTTCTTCTTTGTTACAAAGCTCACAATGATCACAACTTTAACAATGCTATGAATTATTACAACTCTATAATAATCTTATGACAAATTCTATTAACTTTAGCCTTTAACTGCCCAAACATCACACAAAATAACTCATCAATTTACTCAAAATGGTGAACTTAACCAAGACTAATAAATCTAGACTTTAACTGATAAAACTTCAATATTCAATAGTAGAGACTCAAACATAACTAGCGAATCAAGTTTCAGCATTCCTATAATGAAGTCCTGCGCGCAGCTTTATTTCAATGGCTATTATTCTCAAAATGATGAATTTTTTGAATTTGCAATAGGTGGGACTCTTAATAATCTTCATGACATATATATACTTGAGATTTGTCAATTGTGATGCCCTAGAATATCAAAGAGTGAGACTTTTATTTCTGCTCTTTATCTATTTTCTTCTATTTATTTACTTCCATTTTTGCCCATTTATTTTAGCGATTTATTTCCTTTCTTCTTTGTTCCTTTCACAATTTGAATTTAGGAAAAAATTCGCACTTAACTTAACTGAAAGGATGATATGATTTTTCCTAGCCAATACCGAGGTAGAGGCGCGACCCCAAATTTCAACCTATCCATTTATATCCAATCTATTTTTGTCCATATGAAATAATTGAATGAACTGAAATTTAAATTATTTTTATTAATTCGTCCGAATTTAACCTAATTTGCCTATTTACTATTACCAACTGTACACAACCTTTTCCCATATCGAGAAGAAAATGAGTCATAAAATTTAGTGTTATATATGCTCATGATCATTACATATTTTTTCTTTTTAAATTATACTATAACTATTTCTAAATGAATGTAATTTATCAACAAAAATAAAAAAAGATTAAATGAAGATTTAGCATCCTAATGCTTTGGTGCATGCTCAAAATTAATTTTTTTTAAATATATTTTATTTATTACATTTTACATGACACATTTTCTTAATTATTCTCAAAGATAGTTCAACTTTTTATGTTTAAAATTACTTTAGGTTTCTTAATTTCATTTTTAATGATATATTTTATCATTATAAAAAAATCAATAATATATTAAAAGATAAAAATTTAATAATATAAACACGTGAACAATATTTTGCATTTGATATTTTGACTTTCCATTTGAGAGACCAGTCTACAAACTTCAGCAACAACAATTTTATCTCCAGCCTCAGCGGTTTGGAGAGCCACCTTTTTCAGATAGTTTGGTTCTACATGGTCCAATTTGACACTTAACTATAAATATGTCATATTCACTTGAAATCAATAAATAAATCTCGTGTTTGGTTATCTCTTTTTAGAAACAGACAAACAAAACCCTCTAATATCATGAACCTCTTTTAATTTTGTCTAGTTAGATACCACACTCATTTGATATTTATGGAGTTACAAAACTTTTTGGTTAGAAAATCTAGAATTAGTTAATACTCAAATGATCATGCAGTGATTGTTAAACAAATTCAAAATGTATTTTTTCTTCTCAATTATCAATAAGTGTTAAATTAGGGAGAAAAATAGAATTTTGATTCAGAAGTTATTATATTGATAAGAGTTTTTAAAGTTAGTAAATGTTAAGACTTATGTTCCAATACGCTACTTTGATTCTTATTGTCAAAATCTTTTTGATATATCTTAAATATCTTATTAATCTAATGTGAACTTTTAAAATATTATGTGGTCTAATATTATAAACTTAAAATTTGAGAACGTGCACATGACACTCAGCTACACACTTGTATTATTAAAACGATAGCTTAAAGTTTCTCACTAGTGTTGTCACGACCCAGACCGTCATGATTGGCACCCACACAAACCCTCCGGTGGAAGAACCATTACTACAACTCAAACAAACAAATTTTATGAAAACTAAGGCATTTAAAGATACAGAAGCAGGTTTAAATAACTATAAAAATGGAGTCCCCATACACTCTAAGGTTTTTACAAACAAGTAACCAAACTAATGCGGAAGAACACTCCCTAGAACCTGAAAGTCATTGTACCAAAACTCTACTACCGACAAGTCTAAAAATAAGGGGTACAACCCCGAAACTAAACAAACACCTTAAACAAATAGTCTGAGTCCGAAAAGAATGGACTTAAACATGAGAGATCCATGGCAGCCTGAAAGAATTGGCTCACCCTTGAATCCGGTCACGATCAATAGTCACTTAGCTGAGGTCTATCAATAGTTGTTTGAAGATGCCCTATACTCAACAAAGAACAAGCAAGTGCAGTATCAGTACACAACCACAATGTACTGGTATTGAAACACATGCAAGTAACCATAACATTATAAAACAAGCATATACGGAACATATACAATATTAGTCATCTTTTCAGGATCAATGTAGCATCCCACGTTCTCAATAATACACATTGGTTATCAATTTAGAGCAACATACAGTCTTCCAATAGCAATCATCATTAGATATGAATGTAATCATCACAAATAGATACACAACACAATTCAATGGTCATCTCATGGTACCATGTTAGCATACCGGAACGTGGTACCCGATCCAATGTTTATGCCGGAACGTGTAAACGATCCCATATTTATGCCGAAACGTGGCAACCGATCCCATGTTTATGCCGGAACGTGGCAACCGATCCCATGTTTATGCTGGAACGTGGCAACCAATCTCATATTTATGCCGGAACGTGGCAACCGATCCAAGTTAGTGTATCGGAACATAACACTCGATCCATTCAATAAACCACAATCATAATGTATATTCTCACAATCATACAACAAGATGTGATTCATGGCATACAATTATTCAATTATCCTCATTTAAGATTAGGGTGATCAATAATGCAATCATTCGCATACATACATGCATCATAATGAGCAATTACAAACATATATCACACCAACATGAAATCCTAAGGCACTTGAATCCTCCCTTTCTAGATTCTTCCCGCTTGTTCGTGGTCTAAAAACATACAATTAACGCAAGGATCAATAAACGAGGCCTAATTACCCGGATCATAATCAATAATATCAACCCTAGGTCAAACCTTAATCCCCATACCCAGATTAGGGTTTTTTCCACCATTAATTGCAGATCAAAACCTTTCCCCAATGATAATTACCCAAGAAACTACGTTCTACGGATCAAAAAATGGATTTGGAGAGTTAAAACCTTACCTTTAGCCTCAAGAATGGTGAAAACGGTCAAGAACTCGTCTGGGGTCGTTCCTTAGCTCTCAAAGTTGAAAAGTGCAGAATAAAGACATTTTGGGGTTTATTTACGACCTTAAGTTGCGTCGGACCCGCCACAACGGTCCTCACCCCGCTATAGCGGCCCCGCCCTGGCTGCAGATATCTCGCCCCAGCGACTTGCACGAAACAAGTGAGCTATTTTAATAATTCCAAGACCCCCATTTCACAACACACCTTTAACCAACGACGCTAAAAAAATACCGTTCACGCTAAGATCAATTTCGGGAGTTCTACTCACCCGAATTCAATTCAGTAAAGTCGTACAGATTCCTTAACGACTTATCTAACCACTCATGTAATCAAAATCATAAATAAGTCACCTGATTATTACCAAATTTTGCTACACCTTAACGACTCTGATTTCGTCCAAATCTGGACTAGGTTGGGAAATCCAAAGTTATTACTCAAAAGTTTTCTGGCCCCAATTCTTACCCCATTGGCTTTTCTATAACGACGGGAACATGTCGTTACAATCCAAATTAATTATGATGCTGTAAAACTATTATATATGTCATTAATTATCAATTATGTATTCAATTGGTTTTATGGTTAGGAATTTAATATTTTAATAATTGTTTCACAATTTGAATTTAGGAGAAAAAAAATGTCATTGAGATGGTTCAGACATATGAAGAGAAGGAGTAGAAATGAGGCTCCAAATTTCAACATATCCAATTAGTTTTTATCCACATGAAATAAGAGTAAATTGAAATTTAACTAGTTTGTTTTTCAATCCATCTCTTTCGACCCAACCCGTCTATACCATCGCTAAAAGGTCATTTTGTCACGCCCTAAGTCTACACCCTAGACGTGGCCGGCACTCGAGAACCATCGCTGGTGCCCAAGTGAACCCTTGATTTGGCTGACTACTTAGCGGAAGACTTACTCAAGAAAAATAAAACTTCAAATGTCGTCAATTAACTCAAAGTATCTCAACAATAACTCAACTCAGAAAATGTCTAGAATTGCTTAAATAAACATAGGAAAGCAACTCAAGTCTCAAAACATTAACAAGGGAATGGAAAAAGACTCTTCAACTACTACTGTCTATGAAGCGTCTAAATACTACGATAGATGTCGGGACAAGACCCACGACATCTTATCAAAGATAAAAATGTAAAAGTGGAACCCTCCGAAAAGCAAGGAGACCCACAAAAGCTAACTGAACTGCGAATGGTATCAACAGAGTGTCTGTAGATGACCCTAAGCACATGTATCTGAATCATAAAAAGATGCAGGTCGAATGACGTCAGTACATTGAATGTACGGGGATGCAAGAGGAAAACTGAAAGCAGTAGATAACTGAACTGACAAGGCTGGAAGGAATACTCACCTCAACTCAACTCAATATGAAAGCAACAATAAGAGATGCAATACTTAAAGCTTTTAAAACAGTAGATATCAACTCAAAATGTATAAAAATACAATAACAAACTATTTAATTTTATTTAGGAGATTATGTAACCGAAAACCATCACTATGAGCTATATGATGATACAACGTCTCGCCCACGCTGCTAGAACTTTCCTATACCTTGCGGGGAATAAAACTGTAACACCCCAGAAAATTTTTGAGCTAAGACCCGAACCTTTCTTCGTAGTGAGTGAGATTTTTGCAAGGAATTAAAAATTTCTTAAGTGTTAAGGTCATTAGATGTAGCACCTTGAGTTCCAAAAAGAATTAAATTGGAAATAGCAAAATCTGAAATTTTGCAAGTTAAGCTAAGTATGAGTTTTGGGTCGACTTCAAACAACCATAACTCATAGATCAGGATGAGTTAGGTGTACTACCATATACCGTAGGGAATATCTTTGAATTATCTTTCCAACGCCGCTGAGTTTGCTAAGTTTCGAGGTCGGATGAGTGAGATATGGCCTTTTGAAGTTAGGCTGCCCAGTTAAGGAAAGTCAAAACCGGAAATAGTAAAGGGTATCTTGGTCTTTTCCTTATCCAAACAGATTTGATTCATTTTTAGTAATATTTTAGAGGTCTAATCTAATTAGGTTCAGTTTTATAATCCTAGTTTACGCCTAGGGTTTTAGTTGAGAGTTCAAGAAGAGAAAAGAAGAAGAGAAAAGAGGAGAGGATCAAAGCGTCGTCGAGAGTCTTGCGTTTTGTTGCGGATTTTCGTCATGGGTTAATCCCTAAGAGGTATGTAAGCTTCCATAGTGTTGGGTTCTTTCACCCACATGCCAATCATGATTTATTCAGCGTAATTTCGTTCTTGAAATTTAAGGATTTAAGTTCTTGATGAGTTCTTGATAAGTGTTCTTGAAGTTTCATTAAGTATAGATGTAAGATTCTACTTGGGTCAACTTCAAATAACCATATCTCTTAGAATATAAAGAGTTACGTGAGCCATAACCTATCCAATTAAAGGTATTTGAATCTACTTTCCAACGCCATAAATTTCGCGTCAATCCAATTTCTCAGTAAAAAGTTATGACTATTTTAGTAACCTATACAGTGCTGTTACGAATTACTCGACGGGAAAATATTAAAACGAGTCATTTTTGTCTTTTTACCTCCAAGAAAACCATAAACGAATTTCTTGACTAATAGAAGGCTCAAAACAATCAGATTTTCATCTTCACTAATGAAAATCATAATTCTTGGCCGTAGAGATTTCAAGAAACTAATTCAAGTCTCTCAAGAAAGGTTTTCTTGATTGTTTACCTTCAAGCTAGGGTTTCAAGGCTTCTAATCATGTTTTTCTTCAAGATTCTTCAAGAATCTTATTCTTCTAGGTATGTAAGGCTATCATAGTGTTGGACTAGTTCGTCCTCTGCCCTACATCTACTTTCAGATCAGTAAAAGAGTAATCTAGGATACTTTCCCTAGATTTGAGTATTCTTGAGATAAGTTGATTTTGAGTTCTTGAATTCACGTTTCTTTTGAAAAGTTATATTCCTAATTAGCAAATAGCTATATTGTTATTGAGATCCTTCATATCATGAATCATAACTCTTGAATTCATAATTCAAATTCAAGAGAGAGTTAAGAGTAGAGTTCAAGGAAGCCTTTGAGTTCAATTGTGAATCCTTTGAGATCAACTATTGATTTGAACTAAGTTTTGAGAAAGTAAGTCAGAGAATGAGAAGAGTCACATGCCCATAAATTCCGTATGAACTCCAGATGTTGAGTATCTTTGAGAGGAGTAGTATCTTCAAGTTCTAAGTCTTGAGTATTGAGTTCCTAATCCCCTTTGAGATTATATTTCTAAGCATGGGACTATTACATGTTACCCATAAAGTCTTTGAGTTGAATTGTTCATGTCCATAATTCCGCATAATCCTATAAGTCGAGCAGTCTTGAGAAGAGAAGTATCTTTGAGTCCTTGAGTTGAGTCGTTCATGCTCATAATTCCGCATGAACCCTCTGAGTTGAGCATTCTTGAAATGAGTAATATCATTGAAGTTCTTGAGTTCCAAGTATTGAGTTGTATCTATGGTTATTGAAAACCTTGCATTGAGTCGT
>JAJOOE010005217.1:0-18978 GCA_036250405.1 Solanum raphanifolium
GCAGTCAGTATGAGTAGTTTTCTCATCATCTGTCAAGATAGAACAGTGTGTTGAGTCTTGAGACCAAATAAAGACATGATAGCCCTTCAAAAGCATGTGTCCCTTAAATGAATTATATTTTCTGTTCTCTGGCTTCTCAGGTTCTTGGGATGATGTCTTTAAGGTTTCAGTTGGGCTTTACTTGGTTGGAACAGTAGTTTGGAATGCCTTTTCGACTGGTGAGAAGATCATTGATTGAAACTTGGAGACAGCAAACTTAAGCCCTTGGTGTTATGCTGGATATGCATGTGGTGCAATCAGGAAGGCGTGATTGGTTAAGAATTGGAGATGAAAAGAGTTTTAGGCCCGATTTAGTTGAGAATAGGCAGGAGTATATTTAGCAGTGTATCAGAAAATGAGGGAACAAATGTCTTTGACACTGGATTGATTTAAACAAGGAGACTCCAAGATTTCCACGAAGATACCAGACTATATTGGACTTTGATTGAACAACCTAATGAAGAAGGATACATGATTGACATAGCTTGTAAATCTGTGTAAAGTTACTAATCCAATCCTGCAGACTGCAGTAATATAGGTAAAACAGTTTTAATATCTTATTAATGTTTTGTAAGAATTAAGGCTCCTATTAGTATTTAATTCCACTGACCAAATTTGAGCTTCTTGTGTTACAGACAACAATTCCTAGTAGACTAGTTATTTTAACAAAATCGTATAGGAACCAACATCTCTTTCTTTTGTTTTCGTAAGTAGGAACTGGTCATTCGCCAAGCATCTTAAAAGGCTCAAAATGGCCAAACTTTGCCCTCTGGAAATGAGTAAAAGTATTTACAAACGAAATATTATTTTATTCAAAATCAAATTATAACTAGGTTAATTAACACCTCTGATGCAACATTTATGACCCCCATCCCTCTCAAGTCTCAACCTTCAAAACATCCCCTGCTACTGCTTTCTGAAAGAGCATCCGATTTCCCATTTCGAGTATTTTTATAAGTTGATAATATTGCTTATGGTTTGTTTGGAGACTTGAGGGGTTTAGACGTGTTTTGAAATATTCCCAACTGTAGCAACAACTTTTGGTGGTGCAATTATGATCATGTTAGTTTGGTCGAATGCTAATGATGGGGACATTTGTTCATGCCTCCATCCTAGAGCTAAAGCAAGATTGGCATTCGATGCCTTAATATACCTGAGCGAACCAGCCCATGACCTATGCACAAGAGATGAGATATATCATAAGCAAAGTTTTTTTTTGAATTTATGCCATTTGATCATTGTTATTATTCAAAAATGGTACAGATTGGCATCCCAATCATCAAGGCAGAGGTAGTCAATCTATCCTAAAGAAAGAAAAAAAAATGGTCATTTCAATGAAGTAGAAATATAGGCCTGTGTAAAACTGGAAATATACGTATTGTTAATTAGTCTGCTCCTTCTAATAGTTACGAGTTTCCTTACAAGCCTAGGAAGCTCTCTCAAGGAGGTAAAGGAGATGGGTGACTGAAGCTGGCTAGCTTATCCATAGGTCTGTTTGCTTCTCTATAACAATATATTATAGATAAGTCATGGACCTCTCGGGGGGATTTTCCATTCTCTGGAGACACGTTGGTCAAGAGGAGAGAGTCTGTTTCTCCTCCTTTTTTTTTACTTGAAAGCAGCACACCTTGTGAGTCCATATATCATTGCTTTTGTTTCTGGCATGTTGCTATTGCCAAGTCCAAAATTAATGATGTATGCATGTAGATAGAATGTTTCCTTCCTTGATGATTCCTCCACCTCCGCATTCTCCATTAACACCTTCCTTCACTGTTTAGATTCAACTCATTCACTCCTGCTCTTATCCATTTGATAAGCTTGTTGCTCCTCTCATTGCAAAATGGAAAATAGAATGTTAAACTATGATCTCTAAGACTCATGGTTTTTCCGCTCCATACTTATTACTTCATCTTGTTCCAACATATAATAGCTGGGAGATTTTTGAGAATTAATGTAGTCATAGGTTCTCCATATCTCCCAAAAAGAACTAGGGTTTATGATGTGCATAAAGAGAGAGAAAAGACTGATTTCCGAGAGTAGTATGTAATTATCACAACCATAATGATAAAAGTTTCTTGTTTAGAAATTTTCCCTTAGTCTAATTTGAAGATCAAAAAAGAGAGATGGGTGGCATGATCCTTGTAGGATATTCTTTCTCATGCATTCGTTCATGTGAAGGAAAAAGATGTCAAAATAATCATTAGTATTTAAAATGCTAAGGAATGAAATTAAAATATACAAATTTACTTCTTTTTTTTATGAAGAAGCTGCAAAACTTAAGAAAGACACATGCAACTCATATGATTTTCAAGGGTAACGGTTAAATCAAGTACCTTGATTAACGGTTTGTAGTTTATCTTTGTCAATTGCCATGTAAGAATGAAACGTCGGTGAAGTGAAATACAGGAAAAAAGAACTTACCTGTATATAACCAAAGGAATCAGCCTGTACTTTACCTCATTTTCTTGATTAGAAAATGCTCAGAACACCAACCTTTGGGTAATATTATAACAAAGTAAAGATAGTGGAACTTGGAAGAAGTACTGCTGGGAACTGAAATACTCTTCATGTATACTTGTACTAAAAGAAAAATAAAAGATCGCCCAAAGAAGAGAATCTTCATCATCAACTAAGACAAGTCCAAATCAGTCATTCTCAATTTCATCATTTTGAGCATTCTAATAAGAGAAAACTAAAGACGTTACCCTTTCAGATTCAGATTGGAGCTTAGACTAACTTGTCAGCAGCAATAATTGTAAGGGAAATAGATTTGGCTTCCCAAAGAATCCAGACACAATGAAAACAACTCTGTCATGCACCATATTTGCTACTCACATTAATAAATCATGAATTCCCTCAAGCCATTTAAGCATAAAACATCAATGTGACCTGTGGAGACATGCTTCTTATGTAGGCAGTTCTAGTATGCTCAAAATCAAGTCCGGATGCTAGTTAATATTTGAGTACTCGAAACAACATGGAATTTCCATCATCTTGGAATATAGTCGATGGACAAACTACAGGAGGATGCAGACTATAACCAGCAGCATATTTTATTCTGAAGATTTTCAGGTTGCTGGAGACATCTCACATTCTTTCTCTAAGGTATTCTTTAACAATCTCAGGTTATGGTTAACGATGACTCACAAAAGGGACTGACTTTGTAAAGAAAAGAAAACACAATTATGATAAGGTTTTACTAGTGGATATGGTCAAGAGAATCCTCAAGGAACTATCAACTGTCATGCTCAGATCTGTGAACAAGCCAAGTGGAGCCAACTGTTTGATTTTCTAAGACTGGTTCGTCCGATAATTGTACTCAAGGTAAAATAAATACACTGCCAAGATATTCACATGTCTATATCGCTATACTCATAATTCAACATTTCAGCCAAGATATTATTGTGAAAGACCAAGGGGAAAAGCCAAGTGCCTCCAAATTTAGGATTCATTTGAGTATGTACTATGTCCACTGTCTACTGTTTGATTTCCACCTCAGGTTCAAGGTGGAATTTTGGCTCTAGTTCGACCGACTAAATTGTTCAAGATGCTCAATTAGAGTTAAAAAGCGCAAGACATATCCATGCCACAGAATACCCAAACTCAGAAACCATGCAATATTTTCAGAAAAATAGCATCAGAAGTCAGCCAGATTTAGAAGTCATGAAATTATGTAAATATCCAGTTACACTAAAGCTGAAGCCCAGCTAAAATGGGATACTTTTCTCCTCACTCCTCAGATATACCAAATCTTTGTATTATTTCCAACAGCATGTTGAACATTTTGGCATTTGGATAACCATCAGTAACTCAATTCCGCGCTCCAGATAGATACATATACTTCCTTCCATCATAGTGCTTTTCTATTCAATTCGGATTCAGAATGCTAGCAATGATATTCTCAAAAACAATTAGATATTCCTCTTTTTAGCATGTTCATAAATAAACAATAACACTAGAAAAGGCAGTTTGGATGCAATCAAACATTGAAAAGACAGTTCCCTTTGTGACAAGATTATAGTGGCTAAGAAAGTTGGACTTACACCTGGATACGAAGAGTATAACTGCAAGAGTTAATTTCGGAGAGGAGAATTAGATTCGGCCACATGATGAAATACAAATCATTCTACATGCAGCCTCTTCTTGACAATGTCACGCCTCCAAGTATCAACTCATAGCTAAAAAGAGCCACCAGGGAAGACAAAAGGCAAAAGAAGGCATTTCCAACTATATTTTGAATAGAAATCAGAAGGAAAAGTTCAATATTCTCCTATATAATAGCAATGCTTACAACAAAAAGTTAGTTCTTGGAGAATTATAAGCTAAAGTGAGAGCTCGACATCCCTATTTTCTTGAACTGCAGAGAGAAATTGCAGACAAGTAGTTGAAGAACATGCAGACAGGCCCTGCTATCTTATTGGTCCAAAAACAAATAAACTGGAGGCCAAGGTTCTAGCTATTAATAAAAGCTCCATTACAAGTATGCAATTAAGTTTTTCTTTCTTCGACTAATTCTATCCCTTTGATTGGATATGCACTAAATATAATAGGGCCCAATGTCTTCCTACAGATAAAACCATAATTTTGATGTATATACTTCACCTTTTTCCTTTCTTCTGTTTCAGAGTGTTAAAAGAGCGACCAATTTTCTCATTGCCGAAAAAGTAATGGCTATTTTCAAATATAATGTGTAAGAAGAAGCTGAAATAACGAATGATACCCTAGATAGTAAGGTCATTTCATACTTTGAAGGAAGATCCACTTTGAATGGTAAATCGAACAAGAAGCAATAAAGTATACCTTGAAGATAACTCAAGTGAAAACTTGAATTATTTTCAATTATAGTCAATTGGACAGTGTAAAAGATAACTTTCAAAACAATCAATAGAATACACAGCATGTGCCCGGGGCATGTATTAATAGCAACCATGGGAACTAAAGTCTTCATAGTGCAACATGTACCCTCCATTGTGCTTCAAACAGCTCAAGTCAAAAAATGAAATCAAACTGCTGGAGAACATGTTACAACTCATTGTTTATCATTCATGACCAGTAAAACCTCAGCACCAGCAGTAATGATACGATCCAAGAACTCCCTAAGTTGTTGGGTATCTTTAAAAGCATAAGGAGCAATAAAATCACTGTCTAGATTATACCAAACCCCCTGAATACATATTAACGTAACCCAATGTCTGCTTCTCCAAAGGCCACTAAACTTTGTAACAGGAACATTAAGAACAATTCCCATGAGCCGATCATCAGTTCCATCAAGACCAATTGAAGAAGCCCCATTTCGCTTATCATGCCAAACAACAGTTTTGGCTTTCTGTTGGAGCGCTGCAATCAATACGTTGATATCATAGTTCCCGGTGATTTCATTATGATGAGGTCTAAAAACAAGTGATACAGGATTCCAGCTTCCCTTGTTAGGGTCATCCACATCAAGTTTCTCAGCAATTTTATTTAAATCAGATCTTGTAAATGTATCTTTTCCCTGAGTAGAACCAATATGTCATCATCAAACCAACATGGGTTTTGTCCCAAAAAAAAAAATTTAAAAAAAGTGTAATCATATTTCCATTAATTGACCTAAATATAAAAAAAAAAAAAAAAAAATTGACCTAAATATCACAGCAATCAAACTAGAAAAGTTAGTTTATGATTTAGGAGGATATGTGAGTGTAAAATATACATATATTTGATTTGAAAGAAAACCCATTCAAACGTCTCATACTAAAATTGGTAAGATTATGAGGTTGGATCAAAATTGGTATATCAGAGAAAGAAAAGAATGCAAAATTATGTACGTGATATTCGGTGTAGAGAAGAAGAAGAAGAATAAGAGTACCTGGAAGAGATTGTTAAGAGAATGTAAGAGGCAAAACTGTAATCTTTGCCTCTCGTGATATATTTTTACTTCCCCTTCATCCATATTCTGCGACATGCCTAAACACACCTTCACATTCACCTTCACCTTCAACTTCAACCTCCAACTCCAAATCAACACCTGTTCAGCAACTCAAAAGATATTACCGCCGACTATTACTTGGACAAGCTTTTTAATTATTATTTTTTCCGTAAGGGTTTGTTTGCCAATTCACCTTACTTGTAGTTGTGTAATATTGGATATAATTATATGGAAAAGACATAAAATTCCTCCTCAACTTGTCCGCACAACTGACTTTAGCACTTTAACTATACAAGTATTTCTTTACCCCCTAATTTAATTTGAATTGAATTTAATTACCCCTTAAAGAGTGACGTGGCAAAATTTGTATAACTAACTTTTCATAAGTGCGTGAGAAAGGAAAAGACACCAAAAAACTGACACATGTCATATTTTTATTGGATAACATACTTAATAACTTATTTTACTAATTTTTAAATATTTTATTTTGAATTAACTTTTCTCTCTCTATATTTCTTTTTCTGCATCTTCTTCTTCATTTTTTTTTTCATTTTTGTTCTTTTTCTGCATCTTCTTCTTCATTTTTTTTCTCTTCTCATAACTCTTTCTCTTTTTTATTCTTTTCATTTAGTTCAAGTAAACATTTACTTCCAAATGTAACTTCTTCCACATTTTTTCTTCTACTTTTCTTTTCTATTTTTAATCGTTTCTTTCTTTTTTTTACAAATTTTTTGGTGTTTGATTCACCCACCATTTTTACATCAAAAAAGATTATTAGATCTATCAGTTTAAAGCGTTATCAGAATGAAGTTGACTTCCATTAAAAAAAATCGAAGATATTGTTGGCAAAATATTAACTATGGAGATTTCGCCCAATTCATTAATAATTTTTCATTTTTATGCAAATAATTTTTTAAATTTTTGAGAAAGGTGGTATCGTATAACTAAACTGAAAATGCAATTGAAATTTGAATTATAGTTTGTATATTGAGGAGTAAATTCATTGATGGGTTTAATTTTTGGCTCAATATTTAAAAAATTATTATTATTATGGAGATTTAAGCAATTAATTAGGAATTTTGTTAATATACACGTGGACGAATGAAAACGCATGTGACTCAACAACACTCAGCCTTCAACTGGGCTGGTGATGGGAGGGTTGAAAAAAATCACTTAAAAGATGTAGTTTAAGTACTAAAGTAAGTTTTTGTGCCAAGTTCAGGGGTTTTATATATATATATTTTCCCTTTATACTGTGTCACATGTTTTGTAGGTTATATAATTACTTGGACAATAAATAATTGAATATAATTGATCGGGTTAATTACACTCTCCAATTTTCAAGAGTAGATATGAATTGTTGATTTATTTTTATTATTATTATTATTTTAGTTTGTGAATTGCAAATTTCTTCCTTTTATTTTTGATGTTTTTATTATTTTAATTTATTATTTTTTATTATTATAATATTTTCTAAAAATATATTTATATTTCATTTTCTTCTAATTCTCAACTTTTACTTCATGTGATTCCATGCAATTTTTCGTATTATTTTTTTAAGAAAATTTATTTTATATTTAATGCTATTAATATTCTAATTTTGAACTAAAGTAGAATTCATTGTTGAATAAAATTATACACTTACGTTTTTTTTCTTCTTTTAAATCATATTTGTGTAGGTTATGTTGAAATTTGACATAAGAGTATTATATTAAATATTTTGTTTTGAATTTAGAACTTATGTTATATTTTTCAATTTCATTTTTTTTATTAGTATTGACTTGATATTTCACATTGCAAGTCATTTATCTTTTAATTAGACTTGATAGATTATTTTTTTGTCAGATATTTTAAATTTTATGACATTGTTTAGTATTATTTTCTTGCCAAACATGTATTTTATGATATTAATAGAAATCTTGTATTTTTAGTTTTTATGATTAATTTAATTAAAATATACTAATTTTAAAAAATATAAATCAATAACTTTTTTTATAATATCAAGAGAAAATACATAAAGACCCCATTAAACTACTACATATTTTTCAAAAAGACATTTAAACTTTGCGGAGGTCCTATGAGCCCCCTAAATAATTTTATATTGGTATTATAATACTCCCTCCGTTTCAAAAAGAAATGGTCTAATTTGACTTGGATCGAAGTTTCAGAAAAGAAAGAAGACTTTTTAATCTTGTGGTTTTAAATTAAAGTTATGTCAAATGTACCAAAATGCATTTTAATCTTGTGGCCTTAAACATGCCACGTGGAAAGTTGAAGTTAAAGTGTTGCCAAAAAAGAAAGGGGTCATTCTTTTTTAAACAGACTTAAAAGGAAATTTGTCATTCTTTTTTAAATGAAGGGAGTACCATTTATTGCAATCTGGCAAAGAAAGTGTAGCTCACTCTCTTTGAGAGCGTGAGAGAGATGAACCAAGGTGTTTACTATTTTTTTTCTCTTTTCTGATACTTTTTTATTTTTATTTTCAAATTTTATTTTCTATTAAATTCTTTGTTTTCCTGGTCTTCTTCAACAACTTTGATAGTGATTTCCGTTGTTGTGTTTGATTTATTTAATAGGAATGATCAAAAGGTAAAAACAAAAATGACAAGAAAAAAATAAAGATGAGATGGTTACTATTGACCTTCATTTTATGTGGTGAAAAAGTATTTTATGGTGATAAAGAGATGCTTTTTGAATTGCATTGATAATGAAATTCGTCGTTGATGTGTAGTTTTTGATAGAGATGATGAAAGATAATAAAAATCCAAAGGAAAAATGAACAAGGAGATGGTCACTTCTAGTCATCATTTTATTCGGTGAAAAAGCATTTTCCGACAACGAAAAAATATCATTCTTCCTCCACTTCTATAGTCTACAGCGACATCCCGTTTTCTATTAACCAATTATCAGTGATCTTCCTTAATATTCTATCACTTTTCTCTTCTTTACCTATTTGTGTTGAAGAGGATTAGAGAAAGTGGAGGAGAAGGTGGGAGGAAAAGAGGGTTTCGGATTTCTGTTTATATTTTATATAAAAATTTAGCCTTTTTCTCTTTTTATTTTTTAAATTTATGGCATTTTAACACTTGGCAATTAATTATTGGTGCGTGACATTACTTCTTTTCTTAAAAGTGTGCCTGATCGAAAAATGAGGTAATCATATTACTTTAAAATTGTTCAGGGGGGTCATAGGACCCCCGCAAAGTTTAAGTATCTTTTTTTAAAAAAAGGTATTAGTTTAATGGGGACTTTATGTATTTTTTCTAATATTAATTAAGAACATATGATTATTAATTAATATATTTTCAAAGATAATACATATTTAAATATTTATTTTAATATCAATTCTAAAGGCTCTTATTTTTCTAATATAAATTTTTAATTTTAGATAATTAAATTTTATTTTCTAAAAACTTAATACAATCTTATGATTGCACTTGTAATTACAGTGTTACAAACAAACAAATCATCATAATTACTAGATTGTGTAATTACTAAGCTGATAATTACTAGCATATTAATTACACCATTTCCAATTACCATGTAACTTTCCAAACATACCTTAAGGAGGTAAATTTTGACTTTACTTACTCATACTTAGCACAGGCTCAACACAATAAAATTTGTGACATGAAACTCAAAATTATATCAAATCATGTCGAAATGCTCGAGGCTTCTGGAGTCACTATTATAAATTACACTAAATAGAAAAAATTTCTCAGTGTTATTGATACTTACATGGTATCAGCAAATGCATAAGTAACAAAAGAGGCATAATGTAACGACCCAAACCGTCGTTAATTACGAAACGAAAAATGTTAGGAAAATTGGGGCCCTCAGCCCGCCAAAGCAAGCCAGATGTCGCTAGGCGGCGGCGCCCTAGCGGGATAAGTGGCCGCCAAAGCGGGAATGACGGAAAAGAACTTTAATAACGCGAAGTCTTAATTACTCCTTTTCCAAAAACACCAAAAAGAGGCGAGAATCACCCTAAAACACCTCAAAAGGCTGCTCTAGGCTTGGGAAGGAAGAAGAAGGAGATTTCTAGCATAAGGATGTCGATAGCTTGTGGATTTCTGGTCAAAATACACCGTCTCATCGTTCGAAAGCCTGGATTGGAGCTATAATCTCTCTACAGCTGCTTGGCGCCTATGTAGGCTAGGTTTATTTAATTGAGTAGTTGTAAATCTGTAATTCACTGTGTAGTATAGTGGTATTGACGGTAGAATTCATTCATAGGCTTCGTGCAACAAAAAAGAGATGATTGTACATATATTGCTAGGTGTTACATCAGCCGTATACCGTAGGAGAGAGCCCTATCTCGTGAACTAGGGTTTGGGGATGGTTTGATTTCCTATTTTGTGTGATGTATGTCGATTGGTTGCTATATGGTATGCATGCGTATAAGCGAAGTATAAAAAGTGGTAAAGAACCTAATGAATTGATTATGAACAACGCATGCCAGGAATTTGAGTACTTGACTATATGATGTGAGTATTGTACGTTATGGATGTGATTGCACTTGTGGTTGTGATGTTTGGATCGAGTGCCACGTACCAACACACTAGCTTGCTTCGGATCAGGTGCCACGTTCCGGCACACTAACAGTTTGGGTATGAGTTCCATGAGAGAACCATTGACTTATCATATATGTGTTTTATTGAGAATGTGGAATTGTACATTACTACTGGAAAAACAACTGGATTGTGCGTTATGTTTATATATGTGAGTTCGCGGTGTCGTAAGGTAATTGAATGTATTTCGTAATGAGCGGGGTGAAATGGTTAGGCCCCACTCGAAATGTGATACGGTAGGGGGAGACCAAGGGTCTTGGTGTCATTGTGTGTTACTTATAATGGTAGTGATGGGCATTATCGTTAATTATTAATTGTTGGTATTGCCCTGGAAGGAGATTAGTATGAAAATGGTTAACAGGCCATGATAGACCGTACCATGGGGTCAAAGGTTGAGTGGAGATGTAAAGTAGTAAGGGTAGGCTATGAGTGTTTGGTCGGGTTAGTAGTGGTTACATCCGGAAACTCCTCTAGTGACTAGAGAGGTCAAGCTATGATCAAGACTGGAATGATTAAGGGATTGAAAATCAAGTGTACTAATGTATTGTTAAATATCCTAAAATGGTAATGCAGGTAAATATAAAGGTGGAGGAATGAATAGTCTCATTTCATGTTTTGGTGGTCGATTTCTTATATTATGTGGTAGGTATCGGGTTGACCGATGATGCCTACCAGTATGTGTGTTTTGTACTGATACTACTCTTGTTATACCTTTTTGGACATAGTCTGGATGCAGGTCGGTGATATCTCATAGGTGAAGACGAAGATAATCTCCAACAACTTCTATTTTTCTTTCCATGTGGTGGGAGATAGGTCATTTATAATTTTGTTATACTTTGTACTCTTAGTAGCCCTTGTATCTGTTTAGACTAGATCCCTGGGAGTGTTAATTACTTTACAAGTCTTAACTCGAATTGTTTTAAACGCATATTTTATGAAAATCTCCACGAATTTATTTTATTTTAGTTTTCTTAATCTTCCGCATGTTTTAACTGTTTGGGGAATTGAGGGTTCTCCTACTTAAGTGTTAGAGTAGGTGCTCGCACGGCTAGGTGAGTTGGGTCGTGACAAATTGGTATCAGAGCCCTGGTTATCGGTCTCCTAGTACAAGAACAAATGTGGAATAGACTCCTGCAGATTGGTGTATTGACGTCCACATCTAATCTTCAGAAAGCTATGAAGCATTCTAGGAAGTCATTTCGTTCCTTCTCTCCTTTTGTGCAAGTTGTCGCTTGTGCTATGAGTTGAGTCCAATTGGTATCTCCCGATTTCAATTGGTATCTCAACAAAGTAAACTAGATGTTGTAGTCACAGTTGAAGGGACACAAACAAGTTACATTGGAACTAAGAAGGTTCCAATTGGCATCTGGCCTTAGAGGCGGTATAAATGCATGGATGATTAGTAATGGTTATCTATGGAGCAAATTAATTAATAATATGGACTTGTATATGAGTTGTAGTTGAAGTTGTGAGCGTGTGCCTCTTATTTTCTGAATTGACTGTTGGTGTGAAAGGTATATTTGTTTGGATGCTATGATATGATTATGTGTGCAGTAGTGCTTGTCTAGATCTCGTTGTGTGCTATATGTTGGCCTAAATGTTCGAAACTATGTGAATTGTAATTGCTTGAGTTTTGGGAACTTGTTGTCGGAAAGAGAGTCATGACTAAGCTCGACGCAAGGGTCTAGAGAATCTACTATATGATTCGTAAACGAAATATGGACATGTGTTGCAACCGATTATAACTATGTGAGGGTATGGTCATGTCCGGGGGATGTACGTGTGGTGATGTTGAATTAAGGGGAATTGATTCTGGAGTGTGTACCATTAGGTTGACTCGGGGTAGACAATGACCATCCCAGCTAAGAGGATTATCCAAAAAGCTTAGTTATAGACTGGGAGTCAAGGGAAAATTTTAGAAATGGGAAGAACTCTAGGAAATTGTTGACCTGGGTATTGTTTCCGTCAAAGCCGCTGGGGCGGGATAATTCCCGCCAAAGCTAGACCGCCAGAGTGGGACAGGTTGAGACAAAATCTCAGCCCTGTCTCCCCTATTTTCCCTAGTCACATATATAGACACTAAATCGTATCCGAACTAATCCCTACAATTCAACAAGTATTCAGCAATAGAACAACAAGTCATAAACCTTAGCATTTAATATTAACTAGGGAAAAGTGGTAGTAACCAGCATCCATGTGCTTACAAAAAGTAAGGAAAGCAAAAAGATAAAATAAAGTATTGTTTAAGTACAAGCCCAAGAGGGGCGAAAATCCAAATCAGGATCCCTGGGACTGAGAGGTATCATCATTAGAGTCTAAGTCCTCCGGGGGTACCAGGGAAGTCACGACCTCGTCCATAAAGGTAAAATGCTGGAAATCCCCTCTCTCGACTTGGGGATCCTTCTATCCGGGAGCAACACAAATGAAGATAATCCTCAAGGTCTTCCATAACCAAACCATCAGACAATCCCTCTCCAGACCCTTCCTCTTCTCTTGCCGCAGTTCACAGTGGAACTGGGGTGGTGCTAGCAAAGGAACGTCCCAATCTCCTCCGGACAGACGGCAAGTCCTGCTCTACCTGTGCACCTGAGAGTGGGGGCTGGGACCGGGGGGAAAGAGTGTCGTCGCCTGCACCGTCTTCCCCTCCCTCAGCATCCGCCTCACAGTCACCTCACTGCTACGGGCTCTTTCCGTCCTCCTCCTCTTGGAGGTAGAACCCTACCTAACTAAAAGAGGGTGAAAAGGGGATCCATATGGAGTACCTCGTCCGTGTCCAAGAGTGGCACTCCCGCCCTCTTGCACATTGCAATCACCAGCCGCGGTAGGAAGAACGCCTTCTTGTTGCCCCGATAGAACACCTTCCAATAAAAAATGATCCACGTTACCATGTTCAGCTCAATTCCCTGTATGGCGCACTCCACTACAAATCTCGAGGAAAAGTCACATCGGTACGGTTGCCAGACGGGCGGATCTTTCTGGTAACCAAGTGTAGCCACCGCTTGGTTTTCGGTGACCAGTTAGCACTGGTGATGCCCTCCATAGTGACCCAATAGACCCGGTCCCGATGTGTGGGATCGGTAAGTGTATCATTTTGCCAACCCAAATATTCCATCTCCCTCAGCTTGGACTCATATTAGGTTTAGGGACCTCCAGCACCTCGATCACATCATTTAGGTAGGGAGAATTTAGGGGGATGTCAACTCCCCGGATGTGGATGATAGGGTGAGGGTTGTCCCAGCGGACAGTAGGGAGGATAGCATAGAACTCCCTCACCTAGGTGGAACACGCATCAGGGGGATCCTCTGTCAGTGGGGCCCAGCCAAACTCCATAAGACGGGTATAAAATGTGGGTGCCTTCTCCTTTAAACCCTTCAAGAGAAAACCTATCTCACAACAAAATTTGTTGTTCTGGTAGTCGTGATGCCTTTCCCGACTAGCAACATCGGGGAACTTGACAAAAGGTAGATTTTCCTCGTTAACACCAGCCATTTAGAAAAGCCTGCAAGAGTTTGGAAGGTATACGTTAGAACTCGATATGATTAGACAATATTGGGTTAAAAGGGAAGAGAAAATTTTCTGATCTAAGTAGCAAAGGGGTCACTTCCCCACTTCGTCCCACCACAGCGGCCCAAGTCCCGCTAGAGAGGGATGATGGAGGCCGCTACAGCGGGATGAAGGCTGCCATAACGACATTCATCTGGATGAACTCCAGGCGCAATCATGGCGCCTTTTCGTCCCAAATCCTTGTTTTTCACAGAATTTCAGCAGATCAGAGTCTTTAAAGTACCCTAGTACCTAAATATGCTTTCATTCTAGAGAAATAACCCCTCCAGGGTGTTCGAATCCGGGTTTTACACAAAAAAAACTATTCAACTTCCCCCACCCATTTTGGAACCGTTTCGACCGTATTTTTGCAAAATCCTTACGCCCAGAATGTTGGGAACGTAAGGAAAGTGTCCATGCTACGTTTTTCTAACAAATCGAGCAACCTATGTTCATTTTTGAAAACTACCCCCAAGGCCCACCTAATCGATTAGTTATTGGCATGCAATCGCAGTTAAGTACATATTGAAGTAAAAGGAGTAAGGAGCGAGAATATTACCTTAAAATTTGACGTTTGGTGCGAAGCGATTGAGAGTTGTTTCGAATTTTTAGGTGACGTGAGGAGGAAATGGGAGAAATTCTATTTTTCCCCTATTAACTGTTTGCGATCTCCCACTATGGTGGGAGATGTGTCGCCACAGCGACCTCACCTCAGCGGAAAGTCTGTCGCTCTGGCTAGGTCAAGCTCTGCATTTGGACACGTTTCTTTACTCCATGTATTGCCTTATTCTCCCTAACCAGTCCCTTGAGTATAGAACCTTTCGTGTCTAGATTTGAAAAATCGTCATCCTTCGTGGCTTCGTAATGGACCGATTCGCTAGCTTAGAAGACTCCAAAGAAGGGCGCATGGTGATCCCTCTGCTAGTCGTTCAGGGATGAAGGAGAGGTAAATTGGTATTTATTGTAACGACTCAAGCTGTCATTAATTAGGAACAAAAAATGTCTGGAAAACTAGGGACCTCAGCCCGCCAGAGCGGGCCAGATACCTCTTGGGCGGCAGCGCTCTAGCGGGATAAGTGGCCGCCAGAGCAGGAACGATGGGACAGAACTTAAATAACGTGAAGTCTTAATTACTCCTTTTCCAAAAACACCCAAAAGAGGCAAGAATCATCCCAGAAAATTGATGAGTCCACGATTTGTACTCATTTAGAGATTTATTTTAATAGATTTAGTGTCCTCAAATACATATTTTGTGCCAATTACTAATGTAAATCCTTGAATTTCAGGTATTTGGATTGAGGAACAAAGCATGGACACTATTGAGCAAAAAGGAATAAGGCAGTTGAAAGAACAAAGAAAAGAAAGCATGAAGATCGCCTAACCCATTGGGCGAGTCACCGAATAGCCATGGTCTCGCCTAATGTTCCAGTGTGCCAAGTCCTGAAGGAGAAAATCAAGTCGGTGATAGTAAGGAGAAGTTGACGAGTCGCCAAATGGTTCCGCGATAAAGTGCCATATCGCCCAAAGTATAAAACCTGAAGATGTTGAAAGCCAAAGCAAAAAGGCGATGGAATTGAGCAAAGGGCGGATCGCCGTGTGGATCGGCAATCCTGACTTATTGCATCGAATGGCCCTTCGCAACACATTTTTGGGTGACTATAAATACATTTTTAAATTCTTAGTTTAGAATCTAGTTCATTTTTATTGTTCAGTTTTCAAGTTTGAGAGCTAAGAACTGAGTTTAGGGACATTTTTCCTTAGCTTTGAAGATTTGAAGATTTCCATTTCTGAGAAATTGGAAGTGGGTGTTGAAGATTCTTCATCTTAGACCTTTGTAAAGACTATATCAATCTTACCCAGTTTATGGAAACACAATTTGGTAACGATTTTTAGCTTTTTATGATGCCTAGCTAAAACCCCAATTCTTGGGGTGTGATTATGTGACCATGGGTTGATTTAGCTGTTAGGTATTGTTAATTGATAGTGTAAATACTGTTTACAAGTGATTTTGTTCAGTAATTGTGGTTGAAATTAATGGGTTGTAGTTGCAAATACAATCCTAACTTCGTGTTTTTGGCTTGCTTGAGAGAGGGGTTTTAAAACCAAGATTTCTAAATCGATGGTCTGTGGGTATTGGGTTGTCATGGGTTCAGCTTGAGAGAGTTAACCCTAAACCCTTTTCCACACATTCAGCTCGAGAGAGTGAATGGACTAAAGCGAAGGTTGTTCTTAATTGCTGGTTATTGGTGTTCGAGAGAAACCAATTTGATTCGGGGTAAATTGTTCGAGAGAAAGTTTACCCCCACTAAAGTCTATCTTATTCACTAATTTACAGATATTCACTATTAATTGCAATTACCCGATTGTCTACCTTAGCCCATAATCCAATCACATCCCAAGAACCCATCTCTATATTTGTTATTTTCGTATTATTTGTTGTTTTAGTTGTTAATTGAAACCAAATCCCCCTGATAATTGACACTTGTGTCACCTCTAATTTGAACAATGCTTTTATTCGTAAATGTTTTTAGCTATGATTGACTTGAGCATATTCTTACTTGCCTATTGATTCTCATCTACGTACCACTCCCTTGGGACTCGACCCCAACTCACTTAGTTGGGTTATATTACTACATAACGATCGTTGACACTTAGTATTATATGAAGTGTCTTTGATAGCGTTATTCAATCAAAATGGCGTCGCTGCCAAGAGTGGTGTTATTTGAGAATTCTTAGTTAAGTTGAATTTTGTTCTTGTTAGTTATAGTGATACTTACTCAATTGTAGTTTTATTTTGCTTGTTTGTGTGTTGAAACAGGAAGTATGAGTGTGAATGGCAGCCAAGTAGGCCATCAAGATGACATCAGAAACATCAACAATGCAACGAGCCTAATGCTAATAACCCCCATCTTATGGGTGGTATTGGTGCAATTCGCTTGCCTCTGGCCGAAGGGAATGCGGTGTTCCACATCACGAGTACTATGTTGCAACTCTTGCAACTAAAGGGGCTTTCACATGGTTTGGCTCATAAGGATCCCCATGAGCATATTAGAAATTTCGTGGATGTATGCGGACCGTTCTCCTTCAAGAACATCTCCAAAGAGAGTCCGGTTATGGTTGTTCCCGTTCTCTTTGATGGGAGAGGCGTGCAAGTGGCTGGCTGAATTACCACGTGAATCAATCACTTCGTGGGAGGAGTTGGTTACCGCATTTCAAGTGTGATTTTTCCCTCCCTCGAAGATGATGACTCTTTGGGACAACATTCAGAGCTTCAAGCGTCTAAAAGGCGAGCCAATTTATGAAACTTGGCTGCGATTCAAGAAGTTGGTACTTCAATGCTCAACCCATGGCTTGCCTGATAACGTGTTGCTGCAGTATTTTTACCGGAGTCTTGACTCGGTAAATAAAGGTGTTGCTGACCAACTTTCTCCGGGAGGTTTGATGCAATAACCTTATATGATAGCGGCTCAGTTCTTGGATGGCATGACTACCATAAACAGGGCGTGGTATACCCGTGAAGACCAGGTCTCCCAATCTCACGTTCAAGTTGACTAAGGAATAGATGGATAAGGACAAGAGAGGGACCAGAACATGGCCTAGATCATGACAAAACTTGACATTTTGTCTAAAAATGTCATGGGAGCTGGTGCTCGAAGTGTCAATGTCGTGGGTGTCGGGTGTGCTAATCCAGATGAGTCCAAGTTTGAGGCCTTGTATAATGAAGAGATGAATTTTCTAGCCAACCAAGGCGGTGGTTATCGTTCAAACTACCCGAGGTAGGGTGGTAACCAAGGTTGGAATAGGGATGAAGGTTGGAAAGATCGAGATCGTGAATGGAGGGACCGTAATCCAAATTGGAAGGATGGGAGAAAGATAGGTGTGTGTGATATACCGTGAGTTTACGGTATTTTTAATACATTTCACTTAAGAGTTATGTGTGTCTAGAGCCATTTTGTATTGATATTAATGTGTTTTTTATCTTGATTGCAGGAAATAAGTTCAGACGGAAGTAGAAGACACAGTTGAAAATTATTGCAGAAAAGGGCACCTAAGTACGTGACCTATGGACCGTAGGTTCAGTCATGGTCTGTAGGTAGTAGGCGTAGATGGGCAGTCATGGGTTAAAGGGAAAATCAGGGAATTCTTGACCAAGTGTTGAACCACCACTACAAACGATGGACCGTAGGTCGACCTACGAGCCGTCATGCAGCTCAGTCAAATGATTCAGAGAAGGGGGTTCCAGTACATTATTTCAAAAGTCTAAGTATGAAACTACGGAAGAGGATCCACGGACCGTGGATTGAGTCATGGTCCGTGTTGTTGAGCCATCATTCGTTACTGAGAATTGGAGTTCCAAGCTTCTAAAAAATTGCCTAATTCCCAAACCACGGAAGGGACCTACGGACCGTAGGTCAATCCACGGTCCGTAGGTCAATGTCGTCGACTGCAACCGCGTCTAGAAACTTTAATTTTCTTATTTATTTTTCTTTTTATTTGGGACATGTTTTTCTATATATAGGGCATGTAAACCTCGTTTTTAGGGGTTAGACCTTATTACTTTTGTTCTAGTTTTTGGCTTTGGAGATTAACTTGCAACTTTAGCAATTCTTGATTTCCTAAGTTCGTTTTGAAGATTTTGACTTTGAAATTCAAGTTGAGATTCTGGGTTTATTCTTCTCATTACGTAAGTTCATGATTTCTTCATCTAAAAATATGAATTGTGTTCTTGCTACTATGGGTACCTAAATCCACAACTAGGGTTGTGGCAATCATGAGCGATTAACATAGTATGAATAGTAACTAAGTAATTCTTGAACAATGTTGTTGCATGCATTGATAATTCATTTGTTTAAAATTCTTTTTAGCGGTGGCCAACATTAGAACTAGCATTGTTGCTACTTGCCGGACCAAGGAGGT